>JAYJMH010037642.1:0-15749 GCA_036873815.1 Phacellophora camtschatica | reverse complement strand
ATGAATAAAATTACAAAATTCTTGAAAAAAAATAGGTAATCACTGATTACCTCGATTACCCCTCAGCGCCGCCCCTGCCCCCCGGTGAAGTTCAATGATCCAATGATTTGCATATGCAAGTTCTGGTAATTTTCGGGGAGGTGATTACGTTCATTTACCTGATGTAGCTTGATGAGATCTTCAAACTGTTTAAACCTCTGGTCTATCAGCAACTGTGCTTGACCAACGACAGTCCGAATTCTACCACACACTGTAATTAAAAAGAAATCAATTAGTAGCAAATTGCTTTCAGCAAAAGCAGATGCAACCGAAACAGTAGGTTCTTTATTCTACAATTACGAGAACCATCAGGATGTATCATTTTCTAACAAAATAAACTGTAAGCAATAAAAGGTGACAGGAAAATATTTGCAGTTATTATGATGTTTTAGCAAGAAGACGAAAGATTCGAAACGAACCGTGGAGCTGCATTGTCTTTGTAATCAATTTCTATAGATTTGGCGTACGTTTGAAAAGATGCAAGCCCAAAGGGACCCTAACATGATGCTGGAGACGTTGGGGCTATGAAACAACAATGTAAAATGTCACAATTTGAAGTATGTTCTGAATACCATCGAATCGATCTGGAAGAACACACATGTACCCCCTGCAAGAAATTGTAATTAAAAATAAAAGATATTTAATTATTTGAGTAACTGGGGGGAGATGTGGAAAATGTAATATATTCACAAACCTTCTTCTGTGAGTTCCTCTGAATTCAAATAAGAATTCCATTTTTCATTCATTTCATCAAATCTAATTATTTCCTCTTTAGCTAGTTTTCTGAAATGAGCAGTGCTCTGAATCCTCCTGGGGGTAAATCCGTTTTCCTCCTCTATCTCCTGCACCATGTGTTTTGGCAAAGCACTGCATCGTTTTGGTGTTTTCCCAGGAGCTCCTTTCACTGGCAAAATCTCTGCTGCATTTTCTACATTCTCACTCTTGTCATTTTCTTCCAATTTGTCCAATACAGTTACAAGCAAAGTTTTCGATGAACACACAGGGGTCGTGACCCTTCTTGGAGTGTGACGAACTCTAATAACTGACACAATTTCAGCTCCATTTTCCACATTCTCACTCTCTCCATTTCTTTCTGATTTCTCTGATGGCGTCACGGGCGCCGTTGTCAATGAGCACATAGTGCACACGGGGGTTGTGACTCTTCTTGGAGTGTGACGAACTCTGTTGACTGGCACAATTTCAGCTCCATTTTCCATATTCTCACTCTCGTCATTTCCCTTTGATTTCTCTGATGGCGTTACGGGCACAGTTGTCAACAAACGTAAGGGTGTAGCAACTCTCCTCGGTGTACGGCGTAAGTTTCTAATCGATTCAAATGGATTTTTATCACCATCATTTTTTATCTCCATGTCGCTCTTCCCCATATCGGTTGTTACCATTTGTGCAAATTTGTCCCATGAATTTTCGGATACAGTATTAAATGCGTTTTCTCTATCTTGGTCTCCTTTTTTAGTATGTCCTTTCTCCAAAGTTACCTCTTGTGAGTTTTTTCTCACGTCCATTTCACGTGAGCTAAAATTGTAATTAGCCTTTACGTGCTCGTCTTCGTACTCAACACCAATTACAGACGATGACCACACTGAATTTCGTTCAAGACTTGCTTTGTTTCCAGTCTTCAGAGAGGCGTTAAACAACGCTATCGGATCTTGTACAACATTTACTGTCGTCCTTCTTGAAACTCTTCCAGCTGCACTTTCGTTCTTAATGGAGGCGTTAAATTTTGCAATTGGGTCTTCAAAAGTAAATTCGCTGCCATTTGTAAACGTTTCAGAAGAAATATTAACTGCACCTTCATTCTCATTTTTCGAAGATTCATTGAACATCGCAATGGGATCGGCAAAGTCAAGTTTCACTGAAGGTATACGACCAAAATTAAATCTCTTGGGAACAGAAAGGTCTGGATGAAACACGAATGAATACCCATCTCTGATGGTTTCTTGAGAAGCGTGATTGGTCTTTGGATGACAATCAGTTGCCACTAGAAATACAAGAAAAACAATCAGTGAAAAATGTATAAATTTGATTTCTAAAAAGTTTTTCGTTTCATTGCATCCAAAGCTTAATTCACTCAGACATTGTGTCGAGTCAACCTTCAAAAACTCAAAGCTGCCATGAAACTTGCCACTGTCGCTATGAGATGAGCCAACTTTCAAGATAAATTTTCGATTTTCAGAATTCTTGTTCTTTTTAACGTTCGGATTCGGTTCCTCGGAAACCTACCATAGTCAGTATTTAAAAGGTTTGGAAGATCTGAATAAGCACAAAATTGTTTTTGTTCTTATTTTTATTCAACAAATTTGATACGCAAACAAGCTTTAAGACAAGTGCATGCAACAACAAAATGTACTATTTTCCTGCTGTTTTGATTATTACAGTGTTTGTATTATCTACCTAATCACATTTTGTGATCTTATTTCTGTTTTTAAAATTTGAGTTTGAGCTGTTTCTTGTGTTTCTCATTTTTGGCAAATGTCAGCATGTCGTTTTTAATAAAAAAAAAGGGTTGTTCTTATAAAAAAGCATAGTTTCGTGTGCAGAAAAAATAATGCAATCTTTACACCCTGTTAGTGTTATCTCAGCAATTTGCGTTATTTTCCTGTGTGTCTTCAGAAGGCAATGAGAAAAATAGGTAATGAAATTTTATTATATTTGAAGCTAACTGTTACCTTCTACAGCCAACCCCATTTGGTTTTCTCTTTTTGAAAACCTTGTCATGTTCCTATCTTCACTTCTGGGTGTAGCTCCGCTTTTCTTTATCGGTGCTGGAATCTTTGAAGGTGTTAATTTCTGAAAAACAATAATAATAATAATAATAATAATAGTAACAATAATAAATAATGTCATTCAAACCAGCCCTGGCCCTACCAGAATGGTGTGCGACTGCTCTTGCATGCCTTGGCACACACCTTCCTTTCCCTGGATGTGCAACAAATTTCCCATCTCAACTTCTTGATCTTTTCAGAATGTAGGCCTAACAGGAATCTTATCTTTCTATAGATGCTTTGTGTTGTAAGGTCTTTCTATTTTCAAATAAGATTTGAAGGTTACCAAAACATTTAATACTTAATCTACAAGAATTGCACACTTTAGTCAGGTCTTTGCAAGGAAAGGGATCTGTAGTGCAACAAAAATGATTTATATATATTGTCTCAGGCTCATTTTCTGCTTCAAATGCGGTAAAAAGTGACTAAGAAAGTCTCTTCATCAAGAGTAATGCATATCATATGGTCTTGCACTCCATTGCATGTCTGGAGCGCTCAAGGTGTGCAAGTTGTTTTGCTGCACACCCACTTAATTTTCCATAGTTAGGCCTGGAACCCAAAGTGAAGTCGAACTGTGCCTTGATGGAGGTGAATGACAGAAACCAGAAAGAAAATAAAACTTATAGAAAATCAATGAAGAAATAGAAAGTTGTATAATGTAAGATCCTGAAACAACCAGGTCTTTTCCCATACTGAAACATTTTTTTGTTGATCAAAAAACCTAGATGAATCAGTTGATTGATTGATTGATTGCTTAATTTATTGATTTTAATCAAAGAAATAAAACAGAATCAAAGATTAAAACATGTTTTTACCTTAGTTCTTTTACTTTGTCTAGGCTGCTCTTTCTTCTTAATTTCTTCTTCTTTCTTCTTTATTTCTTTCTTTGCGTGAGACCTGGTTATCCGTCTTGATGTCATTTTTTCAGCTACTGCAACCAACAATTTTGGAGGTGAATAATTGACATGCTTTACAACAAAGCCATTATTCTTCTTGGCAATTTTTGCATCTTCCTTTCTCTTCTTGTCGCGTTGCGCTTTCCATAGCAGCATTTGTTCCTTTCTTTTGTCAACTTTTGTTTCTAATTTAAATATAATTAAACATTCAATGGGAAAATTTCCCTTTGAAAAAAAAGCTAATTCATGATACAAATAAATATCTGAATAAATATAATTTCCTGTTAAACTTTGAAACATTATTACAGTAACTATTGTTCTCAGTCAGTGTGGTGTATATTTCCTGTACAATTTTTATTTTGGTCTTGGAGAGCATTCTGAGATTTAAGATTGGATGAAATTTTTACTAGTGTAAAAATAAAATCTTTTCCATTTATATTTTATCATACGTGTGTGACGACAATCCCAGACTTATCTTCCAACTGTCCAATATTTGCATAATAACGATTTCAGTCCCAAAAGGGGCCATAGAGAAAAGCTTATTTGTTTGTTCGATGGCTTAAGGTCATAAACCATCATACCATTCCCATGCTCCCCTTTTTTGCCTAGTCAGGCAAAACCTTGCAAATTATGGAAAAATGAAAGAATTCAGACATAGTGGCACATAGTATGTCAGTTTTTGCCACTATTGCCTCAGGTGTGCACACAAAGACTTCCTTTGTTCTCAATTTTCTAATTTGAATATCCTATTGTTTTTTCAGGTTTCCAAGAGCCATACTATACAGACAGATCAACTTTTGGTTGGAATGCGATGTATAAAGCCCTTCCTTCTTTTTAAAATTTTCATGGCCTTACCCAGATTTTTCCATAGGGGTGTTACCCCTACTAAAAACAATAAATTTTTGTTAATGGTGCCAGCACCTGATCAAAGTCTGGTGCACAACTAACTGTGTGTGTAAATTATACATTAGATTAATAATAAACACACAAAAATGTACATTTTTCATATTGTAAAGTTTTCTAAAGAAAGTGTCTTAAATTCTCATGAATCATCAATATCATGTCTTTTTGATTGTTGTTTGTTTAAAGTTATAATAGTCTGTCTATTTTGTATTCTTAATAGTATAATTTTTCAACTTAACTCCCCAAACACTGCAATCAAAAATTGAAAAGAAAAGCATTTGATCAATAAAAAACCCTGCCTGCCCACACACCCCCTTCCTCCGCCCTCCTCTCCCTCCGGTTATGAGCGCCATGATGAAAGATTTATGTAAATATAGCTGTATTGGCTTGGTACACCGATTTCCCTTAATAAATATTACAATTATTCATCCAAATCATTATCCTCAATATATTCGTTATATTCATATCCTCCCAATCATATTATCATTCATACCTCTGACAACTTTGATGTCCAAATTCCTTCTCCTGCCAACTTCTACGGCTCGTGCATTTTTCTTTAGATCCTCATTTTCTTTTTTAACTGCTGCTTTAAGAACCTTGATGTCTCCAGGACGTTTAAAGTTACTCCGAACAGTATTCAGTGAGTCCATTTTTAAGAGCGTTCTTTGGTAAAATTTTCAGAAAGAGTTTGAAAGAAACGCGCCACTCAACGAACGTTTACTCCTTCGCAATTACGAAATTCAAAATTTTGCATCGCATTTCGGAAGAAATCCAATGAAACAACAACAACATAAAGAAAGTAAACGACAACACTCAAAAGACAATATGGTGGTTGGGTGGACAGATGATAAAAGATTAATCGATTGATCTGCTGGTTGTAAGTATAAAATTAAACGAAAAGGATGGCAAATTAAACAGAGAAATGTAATGAATGACGAGAATTTCTTTTAATGTTTCCCTTTCTCTGTTTTCGCTTTCTTTTCCTTTTTTAATTTTCCTATTTCCCTCGCGCTTTTTCTCGATCTCCCCGTTGTCATTGAAATTTTAGAATTTTTTGCATTGTTAAATTTGCACAATTGAACAATGAGCCTATTTCTTCGTTTGTTTTGAAGGAATAGCGTAGCTAGAATCATGGCTAAAATTACAAAGGGAATAGCGGGAGGGGATTTGATTTCTCCCCTGTGCCAAGCAAGACAAATTTTCCAAGCTGGGACACAAAAGGGCCCATTGTATATAATGACACAAGTTTAGCTACACAAAAATTCAATGACTGAGAAATCTGGTTCCATATATTAACAAAAAGCCTCAGTTATGTAGGAATTTAGTTATTTATGCAACCTTTTTAAATAGTCAAAAAGAAATTCAACCAGTCCAGGGGAGCCTGCACAAAAAATGCGTTTTCTGTTTGAACTTTCTTTTAAATCAGAGAAAAGGCAACAAAGGTTCACAGAGAGCCTTACTTAAAATCTGGCCAGACTGCAAAGTGTGGCACTTTTCCACAAAAGGGCCTGGCCAACAGCCTGAAATATATGGGCACAGGTGAAAATTATTGGTTTCTATTGTTTTATTTTGTTTACTTTCAACGAGCATTATATTTTGGTGTTGTAAGAATTTTACTTTCAATAAATATCACAAACTTTCAATAAATAGAAAGTTTGTTTTCATGCCAGAATTTCAAATGATGCTGTGCCATGCAGCAGAAAAACACAACAGAATATTTTCAATAAATCATAAAAAATTTGTGAAGTTTTCCAAAACTTGTTAAAGAAGTCTTCAATGTAATATAATATACTTTTCTCATTTCAGATAAGGAGAAGATTTTTTTTTAAATTCACTGCAGAGATGACAACATGAAATAAGCAAAATGGTCAGCATATCTGCTAATGTTAGAATGTCTCCTTTGGGGATACTATTTGCAACCATAACTGTCATAAGTACAATATTTTACTTCCGTGATATGATAAAGAAGAGTAACCCAGTGAAAAAGTTGTCCGACTTTGCAAATCAGTTGAAATTGAAAGGTTACAATGTTGTGTGGCTACATGCAAAAGATGTTTCTTTGAAAGAGCTTTTGGTTGCTTCAATTGAGGTGGCAAAGAAAGGCGGAATAAAGGTGAAACAAGTCAGAGAATCTAATAAACTCAGGGTAAGATATTCAAAGTCACTTAGAGAAATGCCCTATTTCTGATTCATTCTCTTTAGACATTCTCCTCATTCTCCCGAATCTGTTTCTTTTTAATCTAAACTGAGAGTTTCTTTTTCATCTGAAAAGGAATAGAGGAAAAGTGGAAGAAAAATATCTTCCTTTGTTTGTTTTTCTTGGCTTTTCAGTTCCCTTTCCTCTGTTTGTTTTCTTTTTTCAAGGATTAAAAAAGAAATAGACTTGGGTCATGTCTTTGATCTTCTCTGCAGTAAAAGCAAAACAATAATTGCAAATTAGATTACCAATTGTTTGTTAATATTGAACACTTTGGGGGTGAAGCAGTTCTAAAGCCCAATTTTCACAGGCATAATTTTATGGTGGAAATGTCTTCTCCAATGCTACCAACATGAAGTTTGAAATGCTGCAAGTTTGCTGTAACTGCCAGGAAGAGAAAGTTGGATGAGTTAAACTTTTCCTGGCAATTACAATGGTCAGTCTCCTGATACCACCAAGACCATATGTCAAATAAAAATGGTTTGCAACCTTACAATCTGCCTGCAATGTCTGAAAAATGGAAGATAGCTGTTATTGGGTAGCCTAAGACAGTTATGGCTGTGTGGAACTAGGCTTAATGCACCTTATGATGGCTGTTGTGTGCTCTGGATTAGTGTATTGGTTAAGCTATGTACTGTATTTATTCGACAATAAAAAGGTGACAAATGAATCCACTAAGGAGTTCAAAATACACTTGAAGGTTTTTTTCGTTTTCAGGCATCAAGCAAAGGCCAAACAGATGAGGGAGTGGATGATCCATTAACACAGGGTGACTTATTATCACATAGAACAATGTACCATAGCTTTAAGAAGATGTGGCAAGATATATTAGTCATATCAGAGGAGAAAGACAATGTTGTTCCAATGGATATCACACAGCTGGACTATCATCAAACAGACAAAATTGATTCATTTCTGACTGATAAAACGGATGAAAAAGTACTCAAAACTGATGTGGTAATCTGGATTGACCCTTTGGATGCAACAAAAGAGTACTCAGAAAACTTGACGAAATATGTTACAACAATGGTGTGTGTTGTTGTGAAAGGCAAGCCGGTTATCGGGGTTATTCATAAACCATTTAATGGCGAAACGATATGGGCTTGGCAGAGTCATGGTCATAATGTACCGATACAACATGAAGATAAAAAACGAACATCACCTTGGATCATTGTCTCGCGATCACACGCAGGTAATGTAAACCAGACTGCTAGTAAAGCGTTTGATGAGTCAATTCGAGTTATTCCTGCGGGAGGTGCTGGTTACAAAGTTGCATCGTTGGTGAAGGGAAGCGTGGATGTTTATTTGCATACAACGAAAATCAAGAAATGGGACGTTTGTGCGGGTAATGCGATTTTAAATACATTATCTGGAAAAATGACGGATCGTCGTGGTAAAAACATTATTTATGATAAAGATAATGGCGTTGTATTAGAACATGGGCTCCTGGCGACCATGAGCGACCATCAAAAGTATTTGCAAAAGTTAGGTGACTCAAGTTGATGAGAAATACCATAATTCCTAGTGTATAAGTCAACCCGGTGTATGAGTTGGCCAACATATTAATATAATGCCAATCATATAATACTGATACCCTATCGTATAATTCTGGGGGGGGGATACATTGCAGACAACCAAATATACGTGGAAGGTCCTTTGTAAAACAGCTTATCCTAACAAACAACCCCAGAATGAAATATTGAAAAGGGGAAGATTTCAACAACAAAATCTCAGAAAATTTAAAAGCAAACGAAAACGGGGAGTTTTATTACATAGTACTACTCCAAAATTGGGAGTTTTATCACATTCAAATCAATAAGAGTGCCTTGAAACAAAAAGCCACTTAATACCGCGTTTTCATTGTCATTTCCCGTAGAGTAAAGGTCGCAACGCAAGATAAAAGTATACTTGTTGGGTTATGTAACATAAAGAATACCGTTTCGCAACGAGATTTTCTGCTAGTCTCAAGCTGGGTTGCTCTCTCATGCTTGGTTGGAACTCATTGTTAACTCGAGGGTTTGTTTTCGAACAGAATGTTCATTGTTTCCATTCGACCCAACTGATACACCGGGACGTACAGTTTGCGCATGTCTTGAACTCCAACAAAAATGATACATAACTAGATTATAGAGACTTAATGTACGCGGGCTGTCTCCAGATATATGACAAATCGCAAAATGCACATTTCAAGAAACTTTTTTAAAACGAAATGTACAATTGTTATTTACGCATACGTCAACTCTCTATGGTCTACTGCTAGCCTCGGTAAAGATTTATTACCGACATTCTTACTTTACGGGTTTTTACGAAAGTTATTTTAGGCCTAACTAAGGCGTTGAAGTACCAATTACGTGGAATTTGGCGAAAGAAACAAGTAGGAACCTTGAATTTCCGAAGAATTCATTTCGAAGAAATACTCCTGGTACATACCTGCAAATTTTGCGTAAATTTATGCGAACTCGTTAATTTATGTCGCATCAAAATAATTCATTTTTTTGAATTCTACGCTGAATAATTTATTTTTTAGAATTCTACGCTGGCTAATCGTTTTCCATATTCGAATTTGGAATCTCTCGAGATTCAGTCGAATGTTGATTTCCATGCTTGATTTGTTTCTCGTTAGCCAATGAAAATTTATAACCGCTAGGTAGCACCAGGAGTATTGTATGAAGTAGCCCTGGGCACGAGGTTGGGAGGATTGAAATGCACTAACTTATTGAACTGTCGAGTTATGCACAGAAGTGTATTTTTGTTCCATGTGTTAATGTGTTTTGTGTCTGTTATTGTTCAAATTTTGAAGTTAATATTTTTTGCAGTTTTTCCAATAATGGTTTCCAGTTTTTCAAGCTTTTGTTTTTAGTTTAACACCTTTTGATGCTGAAAATTATACCAGTTTGAACATGGCCTAAATTAATTTAGTTAGACCCATTTACACCAACGAAAACAACCTTAGTGAGGTAGAAACTATATGGGTATTAAGAAATGTGAGTTGTTCCAGCGTCCCTGTCACACATACACATTACGGGTACAAGGACACACTCACACATCACGGGTACATGGACACAGGGAAGAATAACTAAACTATATCGCAATGAAGATTATGACACACATCATCTCTAGATATATAACAATTGTGCATTTCATTAGACTTGCTTCAAGTCTGTCTCTTCAGTCAGTAAAACGAGTATATTACAAAAACCTTCTGTGGAGGAGTATTCTGGAAAAATTGGGACCTCTCTCTCATTTTTTCCAAATCTTTCTCGCAAATTTTCCTCCGCAGAGGACTTGCACGCTTTTGACGTTTTACTGATATTTACTGATAAAAGAGGTAGACTTAGAGCAAGCCTAACATTTCATTAACTTTAGAAGTTTTTTAAATGTGTATTTTCATACAGAATAATATTTGCCATATATCTAGGGACAGTTCGCGTACATTGACTTCATATGATCTACATAGCGCCCACCTGAAGTTAATGTGCGGCAGGCTATCTCACGCCTCGTTCAATCCAAACCGTTAACCCTTTCACCCCGGGAAGGGCCATACGGCCCATTGACAAACAACGTGAAACATCATATTTTCAGGAGGTAAATGCGGGTAGAACTTAACATTCATTTCAGATATTTCAACGTAAGCTTATCATATTAATTAAATTGGTTGTTTGCATGTCGTACCCCCTGCAAAATAAAAGTTTTTGCATAGGATTTGCCTGTTTATCAGAAATAAATCCGGGCCTGAAAGGGTTAAATTGCATCGAACGAACATTTGAACTCATTAAAACTGGTTTGTTTGTGACGGTTTTAAACATGGTTTTAGTTAGCATGAATTTGATAGATTGCTTCATGTAAAACGATATTTATACATTATTGATACATCCTTTCACCATGGATTTTATTTTGTTTTTGACTAATTTTAACTTAGGCTTAATTTAGTAAACAGATTAAAAAACGCAACAAACGTTTGTTCATAACTTTCAGAAAATATTATTTCTTGTTCTGTAAATGTTTCCTGCCAGCTTTCTTCCGAGGGGTAACTTTTACTTCAAGTGGGGCAACGATAAATTCACCCCTTTCGTTGGCCAAATCCTCGCCTGTTTTGTTCCACAGTTTGTCTTTGTTCCAATCTGCAAAACTAGAGGCCACGGGGTTGTATCCAAAATACATATCAGACGTTTTTCTGTTTCTGGTGTCAGGTGGTTCTTGAGTTGTACGTCCAGTATTGCCAAAACCATTACCATTTACTAAACCATGATTTTCTGGCTTTTTATCGTTGCATATTTGGTGTCCCTCCTTCCCTCTTAGTACTCGGCCATCCGGATTTTGCCTCAGGGTCCGTGTACAGTTTTGTTCTGAAGGCATATATCCGTATTTCGGATGAAATTTTGGATCATTCCTATATGCTTCACTCCCAACTGCACTGGGACTTTTATTTGACGCTCCGTTTGCCTTGTTTTGTCCCTTCCATGGCCGCTTCTTTTGACTTCTGCGAGAGCTTTCATCGTCTGAATGCGAGCGCACATGCGAATCGCGGAAAGTCCCGCGCGAATCACTGTAACTCCCGCGTGAATCACTGTAACTCCCACGCGAATCATTGTAGCTATGTGGATAATCCGAAGATATGTTTCCACTTGAGTTACTCGGTTTGATCAACGGGCGTTTTCTCTCTTCTGGTTTTCTTGTTGACTTTTTATCTTCGCCTTCAAACGACAAGGACCTGCGCAGGCGCCGCACGGCTCTTTTTAACCAACTAGCCTCTCTTTCAGCCCTTCCTGGATCTTTCTGCGTAATGGAGCTTTCTTTGTAGAGTGAAGGAGCCGGTTGCTCCGATCGTGGTGACTGTGAAGGAGACAAGCGTAATGGCCGTTGGTTAATCTCGAAAGGATGAAGCGGATTTTGGGGGTGATGATCAGATGTTGAATCTGTTGGAGAAAATTGTCGAGTGAGAGGTGCCTCAGAATGATATTTCACTGGGCCTAAAGTTTCAAGGTGACACTCCTGAAAAGCTTCTTCGTAATAAGGCTCTAATTTACTGCTCATTTGATGGCGAGATGACATCGCCTGTGAACATGGCATGTTTTCTACAACAATAAAATCGGCTGAAAGTCGTTTCTTTGCTTTAGGCAACTGCCGCTTACTTGGCTGAGGAATTAGGTAACCCCCCGAATCAACGAGATCTCTACAATGTTTTCTCGCTGCGATGAAGGGTTCTGTTTCATCGATACTGTCCCTAATGCTGCTCTTTTGTAACTTGAAATTAATGCTTGGAGCTAGATCACTGCCTGGGGTAATATTTTGAGATGCCACATCATTTTCAGCCAAATCTTTCCCAATTTTAATCTCCCTTGAATCTGGCAAAATATCACTGCTTGTAATATTTTGAGATGCCACATTAATTCCTGCTGAGATTTCTTCCATCTTAATTCCATTTGAACTATTCAAGTTTTTATCTAACTTTTCTTGGGATGAGTTTCCAGCACTTGCACTAGAGTCAGCAAAAGAATATTTTCTGCTCTCACAAGGTCCGTTGCTTGTGCTCACCTCTTCTTCATAACGAGATTGTCTATTCTGAATATTACCTTGACTACTGCTTTTCTCTATAGAACATAACCTATCAATAGTTTTAATTCTCGGACCAGTTAAACAAAACGTGGTTTCTTTGTGTGGACCATTTTCCTTCACTTCTGTAGCTATTACTTCCATGGCCGTATTTTCATTCGGTTCGAGCTTGGCAATCATTTCCTTCCCAATCTTGAGTTCGGTGTTGCATTTGGCATTTTTCCTCCCGCTCGATGGACTTCCACTGTTGCTAAACTTCTTTACAATCTTTTGCGCGTTCTGCATTTTCTGCAAAACTCTTTCACAATCATTCATTGTTGACAAACGAAATTTCTCCATATCAGCACTTCTCCTTGCTAGCCTCTTTTCGTTGCTCGCAATCTCACAAAGAACGCACGAATCGTCTTGGTCCGAACCTTCCCATAATTCATTTGACTCTGTCCCATAACCTGTTGATTCCGTCCCATAATGTTCATCGATCGGTATGATTGGCTTTGTGATTAACGATTTTTCCTTCTCTTTCCTGGCTTCTTCACTATCTTGTTCGCTGTACTTTTTTGGCTGACTTTCAATTACTCTTGTTTCAACAGGAGCATCGTTCATCATTTCGTTTTTATCAGCGACAAACGATAATTCTTGCTGCGAAATCTTCTTTCCCTGCAAACTTTCTTTGATCAGTTCTGTTTCAACATAAAACTCATTGTGTTCAGTTTCTGACATCACATCAACGCCACTATTATTCCTCGATTGGATTAATTCATGTTTAAGCTTTTTGTCCTCGCTTTCTTCCCATGTTTTGCCTTTGCCTTCTTTCTTAGCTTCACTGTCTTCCTCAAGATAAAAAGAAACTCTTTTACCAGTTACCTTTCTTTCTTGTTTCAGAACGTTTTGTTGATCCTTTACTCCAACAAGCCCGAAAATTCTGGCTGAGGTTTTCCGCAGAACATCAGAGTATGAATTAACAGTTGATTGTGATTTTCGTTCATTCTCCTTCGAAATGTAGTTTCCATTTTCATCAACGCAAAGTTCATTTACTTCAAAGTTTTTATTTCTGTCATTAACATCAAAAAATGACTCTTCATGATAAATAGATTCTGATAATGATGATGATGAAGACACGTCAGAGTCCGACACCTCTTCTTTGCTAATGTTTACATCACTTATAGTTCGGGACAAGTCCCTCATATAACATTCGTCTGTAAACACCGAATCAGCACCATCAGGTATATCTTCTGTATACATTTCAAAATTATTGCTCGTGTTGTCTTTGCTTGCAACAGTCTCTTCGCTTATGTCTTCAGTCTCAGATTCTACACCATCAAGATTTCTTTCAAGACCCGTATTTTCGTTTTCATCGAAATCATCATCCGACTGAAAATCGGAGGTGTCAAACAAAGTTTTGGAAATCCATGAATTCAAATTGTTTTGATACTCCACTTCACGATCGCTTTCCGTCATGTATTCTGAATCGTTCATTTCTCCACGGCCTACTTCATTCTTATACGTCACACGAGACTTTGAGTTTACATCTCTGCTTCCCAAACCATTGCTAAAAGTGGAACTAGCTTGCTTCTGGCTTGTAATTCGTATAGCTGTAACCATGTTGTTCTTTTTCTCAGAAGAATTTGTCACAACGGAACTGGTCGGATAGGCTCTGGCAGAATTTTCCTTTATCTCACTCTTCATTCCAATTTCGTTGTTTCTTGCAACATTTCGAATCGTTATTGTGGTCTTTTTTGCTTTCTCTTTCGGTATGCTTGGTTCTTCGTCTTGCTTCATGTGCATTCTTGCAGTAGAAAAAACAATTTTTGGTGGTGTAACATCGTGGTCAGATGTGGTCATCGTTGTTGTTCCTTTCGCCTTGCTTGGTTCTTTATTTAGACTCTTGCTCACTTTTGCTGAAGATAAAACAATTTTTGGCGATGTAACATCATGATCAGATTTGCTTTCGAACTCTGAAAAGTGAAATTTTTTCACACCAGTCATGATTTTTGTGGCTGTTTTGTAGATCGGCTTTATTGGAGTTATAGTTTTCGTTGCAATCTTCGTTACTTTAGTTGACCCCATCGTCGTCATCTTCGGTTGAATTTCAGCTTTGACTTTTGTAGGCAGCTCGATCGATTTCTTTCGTTGCTCAAGAACTATTTTTGACTGTCCCACAAGAGTTGTGTTTGTATTTTTGCCATTCACGTGGACTTTCTCGAATATTCCATTGCAAATTCCATCTTCGCTTGAAAAACTTGATTCAGCACGGAAATTTGGGTCACTGTATTCTGAATCGTCTTCGCTGGAACTCCAGTATTTTTTCTTGTTCTGAATTTTGGATGATATAAAACCATTTCTGAAATAAAAAATTAGGATAAAGCAGGTAATATATTAGTGAAGTCTTTAGATAAGCTGTGTGCTCGAAACCATTTCTAAAGTGATACTTTTTTGTCAAAATTTACCCAATAATCATAGAGTAATACTGAATAAAGCCAAATTTGGCTGCTGCTGAAATCTGATGAAAATACGACATTATGGCTTTGAGAAAAGAAATTAACGCTGGCTTTTCATACATAGCACAGAGATTACCTTTAGAGATTACTTTTCATATATAGCACAGAGATTAGATTTTGGCAAACAAGATATCAAACACCAAGTTGAAGCCTAATCAAAATTATTGAAATTATTTTTTGATAACTGGGTAGTTCAGTTCAGCTAAGTCGTGTACACTATGTTTGAACATGAACAATGTGATTTTGCTTTCTTGCAAAACATTTATTTCTGTGGAGGAGGCTATTTTAATTTTACGTCTGCGGAGGAAATACCTTCCTCCAAAGAGATAAAAACACGCTCCTCCGTAGAAATAGATTTTTGTAACAGCGAAAGTGTTCGCATTTCTCTATTTAGAAAGTGTTCGCATTGTTTATGAAGTTAGTTAAGTTCAATGATAACTCAGTTCAATTTAGAGCCGTGGTGGGCAGAACTCTCGAAACCATTTCTATTTACGCAAAGTAAGAAATATTTGAATCCATCTTCCACATGCAAAATCTTGAAGATGTCAAGACGAATTCAGCATGCCTGTGATGATATGAACCAAAATACTTTTCATTCTATTTTTTTATATTTATGCAGTCTAGTACATGATAATGTATACAGTATAAATCGTTTCAGATAGGATAATAGGAGCCATGTTAAAAACCATTATTACGCATTTAACGCTAGAAAGAGCAGCAATTCAAGCTAAAAAGACAGCTTAAAGAGGCATCAACGCAAAATTTTGGTCTCCAAAAATCGTAACAAAACTTCGGCTGCACGAAGTGCAGTTGAAGTACAATCTAAAAATACATTTACATGATTTGTATCCGACAAACAAGACGAGAAACAAGCACAAAC
>JAYJMH010037631.1:0-15749 GCA_036873815.1 Phacellophora camtschatica | reverse complement strand
AAAACCTGTTGCCATGACAACTGTTTACATGTAAACATGTAAACAAACACATTGCAACATCCCTAGATAATATTTAGTAAAAGTCAAAAGGTTTCATATGCATCTGAAAAACCCTTCTTGAGTTGTCTTTAAAAATGTAGGAGGGGGGGCTAATTTAGCCCCCCCGCCCCCGGTTTAGATAGGGTTAACTCACCGAAAATATTTTTATAATATGGTATTGAATTTTTGGGGACTCTTGTGTCGGAGGCTGAGCATGTTCTTATTTTGTTATCAGTTTTTTGACGATTCGAGGCTTTCGAGAAAATTACGATTCGTCTAAGGTTCTTATAAATGCAACCGTTTCGTTAAAACACCTAGGCCTAAAGAAATGTCATAGAAATAACAAAATTGTATGTAGATATAAAATAGGAACCGAATACAAAAGTATCAATGCTGATTATTGTTCAAGGTGACTGGCACCAATTATGACACACGTAAAAAAGTGGTCATCGCTCGAGGTGACTTGCACCATTTAAAAGTACTGTTTCGAGTTATTGATTTGGTAGCAACAACTTGGCAATTTCAACCAGCGTGACTCAGCTTCCTTTTCATCCTCTTCTCGTACTTGCCAATTGTGTGCAAAATATTTTTGTAGACCATTTTGTTAGCATCTTCTCCCCAAATGAAATCTAAATGGTTGTACTTTGGAATTTTCTTGTGTCTCAGCAAATGTGGAACCTGATTTATTAACCAATCAACATCCTTTGGGTCTGCAAGCCAATCTTGGCCCCCGGAGTAAGCATAAACTCGTGTCGTCAAATTTCTCACGTTGTATTCACTCGGCTTTTTGCTCCCATACTTTGCTAAGTTCTTTTCAGCACCAAAATCATATGCTTCAAACTTATTATTGAGTATCATCTGGCCGTAGTGAAGGATATTCTGGACAGATGTTCCAGCAGGGGTGTGGGTGAAGTATACTGGAATGCGTGTCTTGTTGAGGTTTGAGATGTCATATCCGCTGAGCAGGAATAGCAGGTTGTCACAAGCAGCAGTTTCTGCAGGGCACATGTATGATGCAAGCCATTTAACCATCTTTGTGGATGGCATGAAATCTCGGACTCCCAATTCCCCGAATAGTATTTTTATGAGTGGAGTGAAGTATGCTATGTATCGAATAGGACTTTTTGTGTGGGACACTTTTGCCACCGGTGCCAAAGCAAAGAAAACTTTGACCTTATCAGCTAAAGATTTGTCCATCGAGAGTCCGGCAAACGCCATCATCGTTCCTTGAGAATGTCCCACATAATACAGACTTTTCTGGCCTGAAAAATATAAAGCATGGTTGATCATTGCTGGAAGATCGTATTTCGCCATTTCATCCCAGCTGAAAGTCCAATACTTTGGATCTGTGCTCTTGTATTTGACATGTGCACTTGAATATGTGTTGCCCCTAACATTTCCCATCCAAACGTCATACCCTGCATCAGCAAGAATGAATCCCAATGATTGTTCTGGCAGATTTGTAACCCAGTTACTTGAAGAGCATAGCAAGCCATGTTGAAGAAACACAACCGGCCTGTTTGATTTTGGGATTTTTGTTTTTCCGTACGGTATGCGATGTAATGTCAACACGTAACCGTCTTTTGTAACAGCTGCATGGGTCTCTGCTGGGTAGCCAAAATACTGAATTATTTCAGGTACAGTCATGGACTCTTCTGGGTCTTTGGCAAAACAAACTGCCCCGCATAATGCGAGCAAGAAGACGAATACAAACGCCATGATCTTGCTCCAAGCGAAGCCTGTTGTTATGTGATTATCTGTTTTCACTCAATTTTTTGTTGATTTGAAGCATACGAAAATTGATAGAAAAGAAAGTGTGTTATCATGTGATCTTAATATGATTCGACTTGCTTCGCTGTTCAAATTTTTTTGATCAGGGGGTAAGCACCATACAGTATTGTATGAGAAAAAAAATCAAACAAGCAAAATTTTTTCAGGAGGACGAAGAAAGTTCTCACTGAGTTCTCATTGTTGCTATTATACTCATGTTATTATTTAGAAATTATGTATTTACAAAAATAATTATGTGTGTTTATGGAAACTTTAAATGTTACATTTAACATGGGATTGGGCCTATATTTATTTAAAAAAAAGCTTATCATAGTGCTTTCTCAACAACCCCCGTACGTATCATTTACCCACAATCTCCCTCCGCAATCGTCTTAATATGTTATTTTTGCCAGCACCTCGCTGAACTCATGTTGCTGAAGAGGTTTTTCTTTCTCGAAAAATTTCATTTATTTTGACATTCTTAATTGTTTTTTTAATCAGGCATCTGACAATCTGTTTTAATGAATTTTGTGGGATTAATTATCTTGCCTCTCTTGTCTATTTTTGTTTATTAATGTAAATAATTGTGTGTAATTATGTAAACTTTACATTTTACATTTAACATGGGATTCGGCCTATATTTAATTAAAAAAAGAAAGTTTATTACAGTGCTATCTCTGTAATTGCTATTATACCACAACAACAGCAAAAATACTTACATTCATAGACCACATAATTCGAATCGTTGCCAGTGTAACAAAAATCAACCTCAATGAACCAAAGATTTCTTTCACTATTTTCTGTCATGTTCATTTCTGTCATGTTCATTTCTGTCAAGTTCATTTCTGTTCATTCTTGTCATTTCTGTTCATTCCTGTCGTTTTCGTCATTTCTGTCATTTCTGTCATTTCTGTCATGTTCATTTCTATCATGCTCATTTCTGTCATTCCTGTCATGTTCATTTCTGTTGGAATGCTCATTTTGTATTGTCGGAGTGCTCACTTTATATGAATAGCGTATTATTCTTGTCAATTTGTGAATATGAAAGTTTATGAACATAGGCAGTTTGACATGCTCTATAAAATTAGATATAGACTCACTTTGAAAAATTCCCACAGATGCTATTTTTAGACAGGGATATAGAAAAAAAGCACGTAGCTATAGTTCGTCTTTAGTTGCAAATATAAAAGTTTTGAGACTACGCGTATGCTACTCTGACTCCCGATTAACTCAAACTACTTAGTATAATCCTTGAGAGCTTCAAGCGAAGTGCTCAAACTAATCTTTAAAAAATCTCCCTTTTGAAAGTTTAAAATAGTGAGCTTTAACTGTACTAATATTGACAATCGTTGGCTCAAATGTTGACGATGTTACTTTGCCTGTTTGGTCGTGGCCTAAGTTGTGTACTACCGAAATAAATATTTCCAGTGGAATGCATATTTTGAAATGCATATTTTGTTTCTTTGTTTCTTTGGGTGTTTGAAATGCATATTTTGTTTCTTTCTTAACATATTCTTTTTTCATAAAAACCAGATCGTTTTAGCTAAGGCTCGACCCTCATAATTTTTTTAGGATTTGTGGTTCGCACTGTTTTTAAATGGCTCTTTTTGCACATATCTTAAAAAAGTGTAATAAAATTTCAGTTTAACTGGATTAAAAATGTCGATAAATAAACAGCATTTAAGGATAAATAACAAAGTCCTGCTTATTCGTGAGATTTTGCTCTTGTTCTTAGTTCTGAACTGTTTTCATAATATTGGAACTAAATGAAATTTTCTTTCAACAAATGATACTGTGGTATTAACTTTACTTGTTGAAATTAACTTGCAATTTTTATTCTTGTTAATTAGTTCTTTTTATGTTTTAAACTTGCAGTTACTGTACAAGTATGCCCGGTGACCCAAAAAACTATATCCGTTTGGCTTGAAATCCGTTAAACTACAAATCTCAAATTGTATAAAATACGATGTCCGAAGGGCAAACTTTGAGTTAGAGATATCATCCGGTCGTCTGTAATCGCGTTTACTTGGCTAAAACTGGGGGGAAAAATAGCTTTCATCCGTGGGTTTTCAAGTCAATTAAAAAACCACAATTCGTTTTCAAACCAGATTTTGACATTAAAGCAACCTGCTTGCTTCCTTATGGACTTGGGAAGATTAATTGACTGTATTCTAAAATTGTGTAATGATTGGGCAATGCTTGCGTAAATTATCATTAACAGTGTAACAATTTGCAGTTTAATTAGTTTTAATAAATGTCGCACTATTTTTAATCTTGTTCGTGATGTTGTAAATAGCTTGTTTAGTTGAGTTAACTTTGATACTAAATATATAAGACTTGTTTCTACTTTTTCATCATGTTTTCCATAAAAAACTTCAGGAGCAATTAAGTGGCTCACCTTTTCAATGAATACTTGTGAAAGTCACGTTTAGCCACCCAATATGCAACATTTAGCAATTACATATTCACACCAAGATTGATCGACTGCATTCTAAAATTTTGTAATGATTATACAATGCTAGCATAAATTATCACTAAAATGTCACACTATTTTTTTTACCATGTTCGTTTGTATTATGTATGTATTATTTCGCCACTAAATATTTACTATAGTTAAAATCTAAATTAGAGGTGTAAAAAATATTTACACAGTTTTAAAATATCAAAGCATTAATGAATAAATAAATAAATACAATTTTAAAATATCACAAACCCCTAACTAGAGTGGCAGGGGTAACATCAAAAAGGTCGAGGTGACCTTAATTCCGTGATGGTTGATGGTCCCTTTGTGATGTTGGTAATCTTATTTTAATTCTATCAAATTCTAGTTTCTATATTCTAGTTTCTATATTCTAGTTTCTATATTCTAGTTTCTATATTCTAGTTTCTAGTTTCTAATCTAAACTGAACATAACCTAATCTACAATACAGTATCTTGTAAATAGCTTGTTTAGTCGAGTTAACTGGGATAGCAAATATAAGACTTTAATAACCTTTCGTTTTTTCAGGTGGTTGGGACAATCTAAAGGCAATTATTCCCGGTGGTTCTTCAGTTCCTATGATTCCCAAAAAGTAGGTATCTCAAAATTTTTGCTTTTAAAAATTCAATTTAAAATTCATAAATTATTCAAATGACATAACGTTAATTATATCAGATACATATCCTATATGGCCCAAAAAAAACATAAGTCTAATCAGCCTGGGCCGTTTACAAGAGAGCAAACCACTATTTGTTTCATATCTTGACATATTTTGACATTAAAACAACCTGCTTTCTTCGATATAGACTCGAGGAGTTTGATCAGTGAATCTTTTCAAATTTTAAACTCAAAAACGTGATACACTGTGATACACTGATGCAATAATGATACACACTGCTGGAAGAGAAACGTTAAACGTTTGCTGGTCTACACACTTTACGAAAACTATTTGATTTTAGTTGTAAGTGTTTAAGTTGTAAGTAAATTTCAGTAAATTTATTTCGTTGTAAATAAATTTAAGTTGTAAGTTGCAAGTAAATTTTAGTTTAAAGATTATTGTGCAGATAAAAGGCTAACTCAGACGATAAATATTTTTATTGTAACTCGACCACGTCACATATCTTTATGAGCGATTTTACTTAAAATGCTGCCGGAAAGTGTGCTCATAAACAGCTGAAAACTTCGAGAAAACACAGTGCACTTATGTACTTCTTACATCGAGTAAACCCTAAAAAATCCCCCTTTCCGGCAAAACGGATTTTGACCAAATACTTTTTCCTATACGAAGTAACCTGATGTCCACCCAAATTACCTTTAACATTTGGGGTCACATGTTTTACAACCATGGTTTGAATCAACAACCGTTTAGCATTTTGTTGCTTACCTCACCATAGTCAATGACCTCACCCTGTATCTGAATGCAAGCCTATTAGTTCGAATACAAGACTATGGGTACTTCACCCTTCTGTTGTTGCTCTTGCTTTTGTTCAGGATTTTCGAGATACAGTAGCTTGTTCGCAGGTATCCAGTAAGTTGACCATATTGTTTACGGTTTTTTGCAGCGTTTGCGAAGAGGCACTCATGGACTTTGATTCTTTGATTGCTTGCGAATCAGGACTTGGAACGGGTGCAGTCATTGTAATGAATAATGAGGTTTGTTGGTTTTATTGTCATCTTCATTTCGTGGTTTTTTCAATTAGTTTGAATTTACTATTTTTTTAAATTTTAATTTCATAATTAAAATAGTCAATATATCTCAGGTTTAAGATCATTGTGTTACTGCAGATTTTATGGGAGAATGTGTATTTGCTTGTTTATTTGTTTTATTTTTGCAAATGAAAGCGTAGCTGTTATTTGGAAATTTAACTCTAGGCTTGAAAAAATTAACAATTTTCTGTCATGCGATCAAGGACACCGGGGCAATAAATGGGCAAGGGGAAATTTGAAATAAACCCAGGAATAGACCTTTGCGGAAGTATTTTAAATTCCCATAAGTACAAAAATTTATAAACAGACGTCTTTTGGTCCTTCGAGAGAAAAGGATTCAAGAATACAGGAATAGCTTCGAGACCTGGTTCTATTTCAGAAAAGGTCTATTATTGGTGTTTATTATAATTATTGAATAGCGTGAATGATGCAAGTGAATGACAACCGCATATTATTTGCAAGTGGGATTTTTAGTCTATAAATTGGTTTGATCGTTGAATGGAAAGTAAGACTACCCTACAAACAAAACGAGACCGACAAGTTGGGACTTGGTTGTCGAATTTGGAATGTAACGAAGTTTAAAATTGGTTCATCAAACCGATTGGTTTTATGAATAGATCATAGCGTTAGCTCAAAGATCTTTCTATTAGCTCATTCGGAAGGTTTGTATCACCATTTAATAAGAGCTCCGTTAGGCTTTTATTTGATAGGTTATAATATCCAAGTAACAATCGTAATGAAGCAAAAAATCTAGCAATAGATTAGAAGTATAGATTACGTCATTGTTCAGCGAAGTAAGAGCAGAGCAACAAACTGTGAATTTTTAATTAGTTTGACAATTTTTGAATTTTCAATGTTTTAAAGGATCAAACATATAAACCATATTCGTTATTATTTTAAACTAACTAGGCTGATGTGGTCAACTGCATTGCAAGGCTAATTAAATTCTACCAACATGAAAGTTGTGGACAGGTAACATCCTTTCTTTTTTGAATTAAATTTTATTTTTATTTATACCATCTGATATTCATTAATATTTGGAATATAATATATATCAAATGTTGTTAACCAAATTACGTCATAACCAGAAGATTTTTTAAACTTTTTTGCTCTCCTTTGGTAATTTTGTAATTTTTTTGCTAGTGTACTCCATGCCGTGAAGGAACTGGTTGGATGAATAAAATAATGTACCGATTTGGTGAGTTTTGTGTGTTTGTTTACATTTTTAAAATAGCCAATCAATTTGCAGTATTATGATCATGTGACAGAAGTTTTGTGAAGTGATTGGCTTAAATTGAAATGTAAACAAATCCAAGATCAAAGCCAATAGTCTTTTTCGTACTTTGACTTACAATTTGATACAGGCCGTATTTTTACGTTTTGTTACCCTTTCTTAAAAATGTTTTAAATTCAAAATTAATTTTCTACAGATGTTTTTGATGACTTTTTATAATTATATATTTCTTGCAGTGGAAGGAAGAGCAAGACCTGATGAAATTGACATGTTATGGGTATGTAACATTATTTTTATTTTTGGAGTGTGTTCACAGATTAACATAGTACAAGTGTTACTGGCGAGATTGTGCACAAGATAGTTTCGAGAAACTTTGCAATGGAATTTCAAAAGAATCAATTTGTGGATTCAATTAAAGAATGCAATGACTCCTGGAAGAAAGTCTTTATTATTTCAAATATTTCAAATTTTACTACATACAAATTTAAACCAAAATATACAATTAAAATTAAAATACGAAGTACAAGAATGATTTACATAATGCAGAAAAAATGTACAATTGAATGCAAAACTACAAATAAGACTCGCATTAATTTGTATACAGGAAAATTCTTAAATGAGGAGTTTTTCAAGTAGGTAAACTAACGAAACGTTTGCTCCAGTGTTATTTCCCATAATTTTTTTAAATATGTTAACTTTGTATCAGCAGTAAGGGTTTTGAAAGGTTTTGAAACAATTTCTAAATGCTGAAGAATTTGGAAGGAAATTTTTTATGAAGTTATTCATATAAGACAACCAAAGTTAATTTTATTTTTAATTTAAAGACCAATTAAACAATTGTTGGCAACATTCTTTTTCTCTTATGTGACTCATTTCATTAATTCTTACTCATTTTTTAGGAATTGAGCAAACAGATTGAAGGACATACCATTTGTGCATTAGGAGACGCAGCTGCATGGCCAGTTCAGGTATTCTTTATAAAAACATACGACAAGTACTTTATGAAACCATTGCTACTTTTTTTTGGTGCTTGTGACTAAAAACGTTTTCATGCAAATATCCTGCAAGATATTGGCAATTTAACATAATAAACAACGTACTTTCGACAAAGTTCTACAAAATTTCCTGCAAGATCACTTTGTGAAAAAAATTCTGGCGACCATTGGCCACACGGTCGAGTGCTTTTTTGCGCCATGATTAGCGCTGTAGAGAAGGTGTTACTGACCCTGTGGAGTTACTGACCCAGAGGGGCTACATTTGGCTATTTTTAAATCGAAATATAAGATAGAATTTAATACAGTAAAAACTCGCAATTAAGAACCTAAATTTTCGAATTCAGCCTGGTGAGGTTCTTAAATTAAAATCCTATTTATCTTGATAGTTGAGGGGGTGGTAAGCAAAAATATCATTTCGAGTAAAATAGATGCAAATAATTCAGCATGTAGGTTCTTAAAAATGGAAGATTCCTATATGCGGGTTTTTACTGTATTACCTGTGCAGATTTTTAGTCGTTAGACAGCTTCAATTTAAATCATTAATATAATCAAAATTAAGGGAAATGGTGGTTAATTTGCGCAGCACGTAGATGTGTCGGCTTGTTCTTAGTCCCATTAGAGCAGATCTAGTACGTAGGAGTTTGAGCAAATCTAGTACGTAGGAGAAATGCTAATTATGTTTTAAAAAGTTCTAAAAGAGAATATACCTCGTGGTCAGGCCCTATTAGATTAGAGCAGATCTAGTACGTAGGAGAAAGGCTAATTATGATTTAAAAGGTTCTAAAACGAGAATATACCTCGTGGTTAGGCCCTAGGAGCAAATCTAGTATGTAGGAGAAAGGCTAATTATGTTTTAAAAAGTTCTAAAACGAGAATATACCACGTGGTCAGGCCCTTGTTGCTGCCCTGAAAAGCATTTTTGACTTTTTTATTTATTTTGAAGGGATTGATTCGTCATTTTCGACCTGAGCTAGAAGAAAGAATGGCTAAATGGGAAGAAGAACGCTCAAAACAAGCTGCGATGGCATAGAAGTTATTTAGTTCACAAAATTCTATTCATTATACTTTAACTTTATAATTTGCCAAATCCAAAATGTGTGAATATTGTATGTTTGGAAATAATAAAACGATTATTTTATGTGTAAAAGTTTTTTTTCAACATTCTTTATCTGTTTTTTCAGCATTGTCTTGTTTTTAGGTTTCCAAAATTGAATCCGTTTGTGATCCACTTTTCCAAGATAAAAATAATCATGGAAATCGATCAAACTTTTGAGATATTGTGATCATCGTAATGTAGGATTTTTAAATGCTAGTTTTTTATATATTGTAACAATATTTAGATTTATTTGTATTCTATGGGAGAGCCTCCTGAAGACCAGCATTTTTGGCTGAAAGACTACCCTCCCCGTAGATAAATTTAAGTTTTATCAAATAGAGATATACTTAACAGCAAGATATACGAAATATAAAATTTAACAGCAATAATAAAAATCTAAATTTATAAAATATTCGTCACTGACGAGTTGTTTCAAAGCTTTACACTTTTTTTATATAAGGAACACCTTTATAATGAACTCCAGGCTGAAATTTTGGTAAATTATGTTCGTATCTCAGAAAGTATTTACATTAAGTAGAAATGAAATGTGTAGATATGTAGAGCATAAAAATTCATGAAAACAGTAAGGAACTTCCAGCCTCATCTTGAAGTTGAGGTTCCTTACATAAAAAGCGGCAGAAATAATTTTCCAAGACAAGAGTAGCTTATTCCGCAGTAATTTAATTTACGATGTGAGACTGTCAGAGCAAATGCTGATAAAGAGAAGAAATATACCATTTAATTTCGACAAAATCTTGATAAAAAAAATTCCACTTGTTATTTGGCGATCCACGAAAACAGCAACAACAACAACAGCAACAACATATAAAGTCACTCTTCAGGACAGTATGATGGCGGCAACATCTGGAGTTTTAAAACACATGGCATTTAGAAGATTTCTTGATGTACATGCAAAGAATAGAGTTGCAAATGGTATGGTTACCGTATGCTTAAATGCTTCTAACTATTATATGTTAATTTAGAGGTTTGCAGATCTCTGATGGCGAAATTAACGAAGAAACACAATTATCAAAACACAACAAAAATATGATTTTTTCTGGGCCTATTTGGTATTTATTTTTCACCCAGGCCAACCTGCCTAAAATATAAGAAACTGGGAAATTTTTTAAAAATTAAATAAGAATTTGTCACATCATCCAAGCACACTGGAAAGTAAATGCAGAGGGCATGTCACATGATATTGATACATGAACATATCTGGAGAAATTTTCAATTGTAAACATTCACATTTTGCTGCAGTACTTTCAGGAAATGAAATATAAATTTGATTTCAAAAGAAATACTTGCCAAATGATTTCTTTTATATCAAAAAACCGAAATTTGAAATCAGCACTGCATAAAATTTTTTAATCATTTCGTAGAACATTTTGGAGAATGAAGGTTTAAAAGAGGGTTGTTGATAAGACCTCTGATATCTGGTTTCAGCTTACTTCTGTTGTTGGATAACACAAAATATCATTTTAATGAGAAAAATTAGATTTTGTCAAAAGTGGAGTCTCTTAGCTTCCATTGGTTTCTTATGAAAAATGTGTGTAATACTGCAGTTAGAAAATTTAATTAACTGGATTTAGAATCATCAAATTTTTACCAAAATTGCTGAATTTACCATTTTTGCAGAAATTCTCCAGATGATATTGCAAAATGTGCTTGCTATTAAATGAATATTTCTGACACTATATATACAATAATGAGACAAGCAGAACTCTTGTTGCATACTGAAAATTTAAATTTTCTTTATCTGTCTAATCCTGAGCTGTCAATTTTTTGTTTGTGTTACTATATCAACTAATTATTGCCATTATTTTTTCAGACTTTTTTCTCCAAAAGAGTTCCTTTTCTTTAGCAGGTAATTTTTATTGCTAATTTTTATTGCTTTCATATTTCCCCAAGAAAATGTCTTTTAAGAAAATTTGCTTGTGCTATTTTTGGTTTTTGGTTGAGGCTTGTTTTATACGCCATTTTTATTTCATAGCAATATCATATTTTTATGGTGTAATTGAAATATATTAATTTGACAACCTCATTCCCTGTACTAATTTTGGCAGAAAACAATTACAGTAACAGAAATTTTCAGAAAAAACAAAAAAAAATTAAAAACAAAACACAAAAAACAATTTAATGGTGAATGAAACCAAGCCTTTCTGTTCCTGAGCCTTTGTGTGAATTTAATGCAAGTTTGTTAATGGTAATTTTTTAATTTATTTGTTTTATTTATCAAATAATTTAATTATACTTTACCAGCACAACTACTAAAACCGAGGAAAAGATCACAATGGAGACAAGATAGACAACCTGCTAATACCCAGGTAGGAGATACCATTTTTGAAAATTTTCTAAAATTTGTTTTTTATTTTATATTAAATGTTTATTAGCAGAACATATTGTTTTGACTATTAATATTAATCAGGCTTTCCCTGAAGAACGTTTCCCCTCCCCCCCAATCATGGGAGCCAAGCTCTGCCCCTGGTATAAATAACAAAGATGTGCTAATTTTAAACTCTAATAATCACCAATTAATTACCATTGTCAGAGAGAAAAATAATGCTTCACTGACTGTGTTTTAGTGTAAAATTATTTCTAACTTGGAATTTTTATTATTTAAAGTTGGCCACTGATGCAGAAGAAGCACTAGAAAAGAGGAGAACTTATGGTGGAAGTGCAAAAACTAAAGCAATTTCTAAAAACAAAGGAAAATATCTTTTAAAGTCCCAAGGTAATTTGTGAATTTATTTCTATTTTTGTAGGTAACCATGATGGGTTTATCGCTCATTTTTCATCTCAGACTATCAAAAAATTGTATAATATGTTAGTATTAGTTAGGATCACAAAGACATTTATTCTATGGACGTTACTTTAAATGCATCACTGAAATATATGTTTTTCTGGGTAGTGTCTAGAGTACTCCAAGTCTTTTAGGGCGAAAATGGTTTGCATGAAGACCAAACAGCTGAGTAACAAGAAGTTGTAAATAATCGGTAATCAAGCGCATTGCAGCTTGGTCATAATACCCCTTCTGTCATCTTTAGCAGAATTGTCTATTGTTATGCATGATGGTAGCTGCTAGGACGAATGTAACAACAAATGGCATTGCCCTCGTGAAAAGTTAATATAGGATTATAAATAAAACTGAAAAATTTGCAATTTTTTGCATCAGGTATAGAGTTGGAAGTTCCCATTTTGGATGTTGTTCACTCAGATGCAAATAGAACACATGTTGTGAACAAAATAATGACCAAAGGTACAATAGTTCAGTTAGATGGCACTGATTTCAAACAAAGGTAATTTTTTATTGGAGAAAATTTTAATGTTAAATTGTTTTTGGGTTATATCTTCGGTGTGTTCAATCTTTTTGTTATCATTATAATTATAGTTGTATCTATAAAGATATTAACATATCGGAATTTTAAATGTGTTGAAATTTTGATTAATACTTACTTAACCCAAAAAAAGTAAATTAACAGGGCGACAGGGTTATTCACTCCATCAAAACAGACCCGGACAAGACTAGCTGTAACGAATAGTGTCAACAAGAAGTCGTTCTTTACTGCAACGAAGAAATAGGATGGGCATTAAGAAACGTGAGTTGTTATTATTCCCTGTGCCCATGCACCCGTGATGTGTGAGTGTGTCCCTGTACCCGTGATGTGTGAGTGTGTCCTTGTACCCGTGATGTGTATGTGTGTTCACGGGCACAGGGACAATTGAATAACTCACGTTCGTTTCTTAATGTCCATGCAAAATGATGCAAATAGCAACAAGGTGGAGCATCAAGTTAATTTCATGTTATTCATGAAAGAACATTTTAAAAATATTCATCGTTTATAATATTTAAACTTGTAAATCGGTAGTTTTTCCGTATTTATCAATTTTTAACATTATTGATTTAGGCTTGAAGGAATTTCTGAGGAATTGAAAAACAAAGATATTAAACTAACAACGAAGGATGTTTCATCAACGGTATGACTTAAAATGTACAAGTTTATCTGAGTTTTTCGAGTGCTCAGTGTTGACTAAATTAACAGTTTTTATTCTGCAAACGAAAAGAAGTAAATGAAGATTGTTTTGTTGTTATTAAAAACTCTTGGCAGGTTTGCAAGGGCCTAAGGCAAGAGCTAAATCTACATTTTGATAAGTATGTACTGGGTGCTATATGGTATTGCTCTGCATACAGTAAAAACCCGTATATAAGAACCGAATTAATCTTGGAGTTATATAAAATTAAGGACATATAAAACAACTTAATTTTGGGGCATGTAAAATTTCAAAATGATCAAATGAACAGGATCAGTCTGCTTTCAAAGTGTAAACACTACATCAGTTTAACTCCTATTGAATGCTAAAATGTTTTTGTCTACTTTATTCAAAATTACAGCATTTTTCAGAAATTCGTGGTGAAAGTTTGAGGGGACAGGTTCTTAAAAGTTGTGGTCCTTATACGCAGGTGTTTACTGTACAAAATTGATAACGTTAATTCCCATTAACACAATGTGGTCATTCATTGTCAATTTTAACCTAGCAGCTATTTATTTATTTACATTAAACTCATTTATAATTTTTACGTCAGTTATTTCTTGTTGAATTATTTTAGGATGGAAATCCTGAGTCATTGGATGAGCAATTTACAGACGAAATAAATGAGATCGATAAAAGCTTGTTAGAAAATTTAAACTCTGGGAAATTATATGGTAAGAAATGCAATCTATTAGTTCAAAATTAATGATGTTGGATTCAATACATGACGGGACATGAGTCTCATTACATAATCCCTTGGCTCTCCTTAAAACAAACGACAAGGTACTTGGGCTATTTGTTTTATTTTGTTTGGTTCAAGTATCAAATTTTCTTACACTTATCCCAATTTTCTTTCGCTTTGATACGAACTGAGAACTTCGTTTTAATAAAAAGAACAGAGGAAAGGTGGAAGAACGGAAATGAGGAGGAGGAAAGAGTTAAAAACTGAAGGAGATATTTTTCATTTTATTTTTTCTCTTTCCTCCATCTTAGGTTCCTTCGTATATTTTTCTCAGTTCCCTCAGCTCCTTTTCTGGGATTAAAAAAAGAAATGGACTAGAGGCAAGTTCAATGATATATAGGTTTAACTCTTGATATTTTCTTTCTACAATTTTTGTGGGAAGAAACTTTCACGTCTGAAAAAAACCGCGGAATTTTTGGAATTAATTTATCAGGGGAATAAACTTTCGCATATTGGTTTTTTGGAGAAAACATTTTAGATAAAATAATGATTTATATTCTCAATATATATTCTCAATCCTAAACCATAATTTCAATATAAGGACAGTAGAAAGCCATATTCTTAATGCCTTATGTGTTTTGTGGAGAAAATATTCACTGGTGACCTTTTCCAATTTCCAATTTCATTAGAATATAACCATTTGCGAATTGTAAATTTTTTGTCATTTCCCGGAATAGACATTCGCGGATTGCCATAAAAAACGCGGAAACCGCGAAAATTTCAAGTTGAAATGAAAACAGTTTGCGGTATTTTCCAGACACGAAAGTTTCTTCCCGCGAAAATTGTAGAAATAAAACATCAAGAGGTGTACATGTACGGTAGCTAACTTTAAGATGAAATTACCATTAATGAAATTTTTCTAGAAATGTAGTTTTTATGAAATATACCATTGTTATAAAATATGGTATCTTGTTCAAAATCTCAGCAGTTTTCTTGATTGTTATAAATTTTTATTCCGCCACGTTTTTTTTAATGAAATTTTTCATCTTATTTGACCACAGGTAAAATTACAACAAGACCTGGACAAGTCGGACTTTGTGATGGATACATTCTTGAAGGCGCAGAACTACAACGAATGATTGAACGTCTTTCAACGCTCAACGCTCAAAGTTGAAATGAGACTAAATTCATTGTGTGTTTAGTTTAACCTCTGCTTTTTTGTATATTTTTGAAACATGACGTAAAAATAATCATGTATCATAAATCGAAATTTGTTGCCATACCTTCGCTAACTAAATTTCATTCTCAAATGGTCTTACTTGCGATAAATAGAGTGTGGCCTCAGGGGCGGATCCAGACCTGTTTCAGGGGTTTGAAAAACCGATCAGAAAAACCAAAGTAAAGGGTGTTGTCGCTAAAAACATTTCCTGGGCCTCCTACTTTTCAATATAAAACAGGTCGCCATATTCTGCTAAATATTCGAGAACAACAATAAAGAAGTTTCTGAGCTGGAATTTTCCGCCTCGTAATTCGAAATTCGAACAGTGACAAATTCGATTAAAATTAAGTACCGTCAACTAGGGTGACTTTGACCAACTTTTAAAGTTTTTCTTGGAAAAATTAAAAACACAATCGCCTAATCTTATATACTAAGATTGCAACATGCAAATGAGCTAGGCTCCGCTGATCACGGTCTGAAGGAGCCCCAAATTTA
>JAYJMH010037620.1:0-15749 GCA_036873815.1 Phacellophora camtschatica | reverse complement strand
TCATCTGAACCGCCAAAATTCTCATCACGTGATAAAAAATCTTTCTATTGTTTATTTTTCTATATATACAAACAACGATTTAGACTCTCGAAGAAAAGTTTCTAAAAATTTGCCAAATTCAGCATCTAGTTGTTGTATGGCTTTTCCAAAATGGCTTGATAGTGGTTACCAATTTTTTTAATTTTTAATTTGGAAACATCAATTGTGAGGTCATGGGCATTCAGAAACGTAAGTTGCTATTCCTCCCTGTGTCCATGCACCCGTTTGACGTTTGAGTTGCCCATTTTGAGACTGTATAAAAGAAATCTTAGTTTTTGTAATTGTTAGTATTTTTTCATTGCTAAATTGAGGTATTTTAAATTATAATTCTATTATAAGCTTGAGATATTTATGCTTTGCATATGCCTTGAGGAACTCGGCAAAAGGACCTATATTGATAGAACTTGCAATTGTGGTGGTGTCTCATTCTATGTCAAGGAATCGATTAAATTTAAATCCAGAGGTGATTTTTCTGCAGATGGTCTGGAACTTATTTGTATTGAGATTGAACCACCCAAAAGTAGACCTTCTATAGTTATTGCTTGGTACAGGCTTCCTAGTGACCTAGTTAAAAGTATTGCTGAATCCGGAATGCACCGTATTTCATTGAGCGATCATTTTTTGGTTTTTTGTGTACGTAAATTTGACGGTGCAATAAAAAAGACCGTTAACATTAGATAAATGAAGAAATTCGACGAAGAATCAATCATTCCTGTCTGATGTTGCTGGCATATGTTGGGAGGATATACTAATGCCCTGTTCACACTACGCAAACTAACCTGGGTTCGCCCCGGGCTGAACTAACCCAGGTCGAACCCAGTTTTGTTCACACTATTACAGAAATGTCGGCGATTATGTTTGGGCTTGCAGTTTTGTAGACAGATTTTTATTTTGAAGATGATGGTTTCGGCTTTTCATTTCTTTATGAAAAAGGCGAATTAAACGCGGGGAAGGCGGCGAGAAACACAACGAAACTCAACAAAGCTCAACGAAGCTAGAAAGATTTGGGGTTGAGATCAAAAAATTTACAAATTATTTTCAAAAATATTCTTGATCCTCGGTCTGTTTTTTCTTTGCTCTTGCTCATGATGGTTGCAGAATATTATTTCTTTTAAAATAGGAACTCTCTGTTGAACTTGAAAGGAACTTGAAAAGTGACGCTCGTTTAGAAAATGCGCATGCGTAGAATCAAAACTAACCCAGGTTTGCGTTCACACTACACTTTGTCGCAACTAACCCACCTCCAGAGGTGGGTTAGTTTAACCTGGGGCGAACCTGGGTTAGTTGCGTTCACCCTACGAAAAACTAACCTGGGTTAGTTTAACCCAGGTCGAACCCAGGTTAGTTTGTGTAGTGTGAACAGGGCATTGATCACAGAGATGATATTGATATACTTGCCAATGAGTGGGCACTTCCTCTACTTGTAGGCAAACATGCACCTATTAAAAATATACGTGTATCTGAAAAATTCTGTCCTTGGATGAATACGGGCCGGAAGCGGTTGATTCGAAGTAGAGATAAGTTGAAAGTGTCTGCCATAAAAGGCGAATCTCATAATACAACTCTTAAAAAGATGTATTTTTCTTAAAAAATTAAACAAGTCAAAGAGAGGGTAAATGAAAGAGTCATGGAAGACAGTTAATCAACTTTTGAACAAATGATCTCTAAATCCAAAAGCAGTGATCTTTTAAAAGAATCTGGAAAGAATAGTAGCTAAAAACAAGCCTGAAATTTCCGAAATTTTGAATGTGTATTTTCTGCTCAATAGTTAAGTATTTTGCTGGTACGATTGAGAATACCTCAAACCCCTTTCTGTCTGGAGATTACTCATTGGATCCTGACAATAAAACTTTTCAGTTTGAACCAATAATGTTACAAGAGATCAGAGATGCAATTAGCCTGCGTGCAGACTTTACTATCCACTGCGAAGGAGATCCAAATGGGACACAAGATAAGATCCCATTTGGATCTCCTTCGCAGTACATAGAAAAGTCTGAACGCAGGCAAAGAGCAAAACGTCAAAAGGTTCTAGAAATAATAATAATTCTAGCTACTTTCTCAAAAATGCTATGCCGATTATAGAGAAGTCTTTGGCTTTTATGTTTAACACTTCTCTCCAAACAAGTCAGTTCAATTACTACTGGAAACTTGCTAGGGTTACTCCAGTCTTTAAAGAAAGGGACAAAACTGACAAATCGAATTACCGACCAATATCTGCTCTTCCTGCCATTTTCAAAAAACTTGTTTTCAACCAGCTGTACCAGTATCTGAAAATAAATGGTTTCCTTTCATCTGATCAATCAGGTTTTAGGGCACTTCATTCCACGGTTATATGTTTGCTAAGAAATTCTGATGACTGGCACAGTGGACTGGATACTGTGCATGTGTTAGGATTGGTCTTTGTGGATCTATAAAAAAGCCTTTTGACACAGTGGACACGGTAGACCAATAAATTATTTGCAAAAAACTGGAGCACTATGGTACTACACATATAGCTCTCTTGGTTCAAATCATACCTTTTCAATAAAAGATAGTACTGGTTGTACTGTATCAATGGTCAAAACTCTCAAGTAAGGAATATTTATAGTCAGTCAAAGCAAGTCAAATTTTTTATCAAAAATTAATTAGGATTTGCTTTGCTCTGCTTTTATTCTTAATTTTTATTAATTTTTTATTCTATTTATTTTAGTTTTGTACATATTAACAATTGTAAATGGGTTCTAAAAAGAAATGAATCTCTTGATCGTTAATTCATCAACTTTGAAACCTTTGTTCAAGACAATGGTTTGCAAGAGATCAAGATGACACCCAGATAACAATGAGAAACCACGACCGTGCAAGCACGTGATCCACAAAAGGCCATTCTTCAAAGTTTCAAAAAGAAAACTGATAAACAAGATATCTGTGCGTAGTAAAAACGTAGTACCCGAAGAGGAGAGTGAAATAAAAGCGAAGAATGGCTCAAAATACGGAAAATGAAACCTCGCAAACACCGCAAAGCAATTCCAGAGAAGCGTCAACGCATCTGCGAAAAAATTTTATGTTCAAAGCAAAGAGGAAGCTCGTTTTTGACGGCCCAAATGAGTCTGGAAATGACGATCACAAGAAAAAGATAGCTGGGCCTGATAATGCTCCTGTCGCCAGAAAATTATCAATGAAAGATTTGATGACCAGGATTGAAACTGATTCGATTTCATGGTGCATTGAGAAGTATAACTTTGATCCTTTATTGGGATTATCGGTCGATGGGCCATTCAAGTGGGAGAAAGTCAGCATGAGAAGGCAAGCAGTCAAAGAACAGGAACCCCGACAAGACGAAGTTTGTGAATCGCCCCATTGATAGATTCGCATGAATAGGCCCACTGAGACTATAATATTATTATTGTGGTGGTTTTCCAAAGGCCACTAAATTACGTCAATGACATTCGTGAATTTGATTCAGTTGCAGATGGTTACACAGGCTACGCACTCGTTGTTTTTGTGCTCGCTTTTGCAGCCATTTTCAAGACTAGTAAATGAGGCAGGCGGGTGAGATGACATCACCTTCCTGGTTTGAGATGTTAGACACGTCATCGTAGATTTGTGGCATGGCACTCATTTTGTTTGTTCATATTTGAATTTTGAAAACGGAAATAGAAGAACAGAAGTTGAATGCTTAGCTTTGGAATCCAATCATCAGATATTGCCATTCTTGTGTGTTGGGAGCCCTGTCATAACACATCTAAATTTGTCCCCAAAGCCAAAGGCCCTGCCTGTGTCCGGAAAAGAAATGTTTTTCAAATTTCTTTGTCCTAAATTTTTTTTTAATAACAAGTTTTTTGTCTACAGTTTTCTCTGCCACCACTGCTTTACTCCTTTTCTGCTGCTAATTTATGTAAAAGTCTAATTTTTGCTCATGCTCGCTGAACCTGCAATCTGCAGATAAATATTGCCAAAAGCTGTAAACCACACATAAAAAAGGATTAAAGCTGTGAAGCAGAAACCAATAGCCTACCCCCCCCCCTCCTAAAGGTATTGACAAACAAATTAATTTTGATGAATGCTATTCTATTTTAAATTCTAGTATTATCCCACTTAACCATTGTTGCTCACAGAGCTAAATTTTAATATTGTACTGTTTTAGGTACATGTGTATAGATACTTACATGCTGTGTATCAGTGAAATTATGTTTTTGTACTTGAAGGCATTTTTAAAAAGCAAACAGTGATTTTCATCTCCTGCCACATGCCATGTAGGAATAAATGTGTTATCAGTGCACCAGAACACACCTACATTGCAACAGTAAAAATTTATATTCATTGGTTCCTTGAAACTCTATTTCAGAATTTTTATGTTTTTTTGGTTTAAAATGTGCATACGCAAAGAAAATATGTTCAAAGATTTTCCAAAAAGTTTAACTTTTTCCATTGCACTAAAATTGTTACCAAAATTACACAGAAAATGCTTCTTTAAAATTTTACAAAGTTTTGCAACTATTACAGATAGAGGATGAATGGTAATTCCTGTTTGCTGCCTTGAGAATGCCCCAGTACCTATTTTAACTTAACTGCGTTGAGTTATATTTTACCCTTTTGCAAGGGTTTTATCTATGAAATCAAATTGATGCAATTTTTAACTTGTATTGAAAATACGTTGGATTAATTGGTGACTGTCCTTTTTAAGATTGTCAAATTGAATATAAATGAATAATGTCAAAAATATCATTCGTGTTGATGTAACTTAAAAATTAAGTTCATTAAAGTTGGTTTTTATTTAATAAATTGGTTTCCTTGTTACTTCATCTTCATCAATAACATTAAAGTATATACCCTTTATACAAATATTTGAGTTATCAATCCCCCTCAACAATTAGGCCAGAAACAAAGCATATTGCTGGAGGATTCGAGCCCCCTCTGTCAGATTAGCATAGCCCCCTTATCATAGGAAAACTGGTGCCACCACTGTAAATGCCAATGAACTCTGGTACCCAGGGTATGCAAATGCTAAGAAACACCAACTTATGGTGGTATGCAAATGCCAAGAAACACCAAATTATGGTGGTATGCAAATGCCAAGAAACACCAAATTATGGTGGTATGCAAATGCCAAGAAACACCAAATTACGGTATCAACTTATGCCCTTGGAAAAGTTAATGTTGGTGGACCCCTTTCACAAATCTTACGTTTATATGATTTAAAGTAATACACCTTTGTCCCCTTCTCAATGGGCCTGAGTACATCAAACATCTGCCTCATGCATGCTGCAAAGAAGAGGTCGACTGCACGAAAGTACGTATCTAATTTCCTGCAAATCGTTCATTCTTCTTGTATCGCCCTGGACTTGTCAAATGTCTCAGTTTTAAACTATTTTGTCCTCAGGATAGTATAGTATCCACCATACGTTTTTGTCTTTCAAATAAATTTTATTTACCTAAAAGTAATCCGTTTCAAACAAAGGATTAACGAGTAACAAACATCATTTTAAACATCAGACGTTAAAAACACCGCCTCTTTGAATTCTTTCAGTAAAATTAAATCCCCAATTAAACTAAAGCCCATTTTCCTGATAAGCAACAATGGACCTATGGCATGGATATCACAATCGAATAAGTGATTAGAAACTTGATACCAACAAAGAAGTGCAAGCCTTTCATTGGGTCTGATATTTAACACACTGGCAATTGTTTTGGCTGTGGTGTGGTGTAAGGTTTCAAATTTTCAAAGGTCAACATTTCAGAATTTTTAATATCGAATGTGATCGAATACTAGGTTATTCGCAGTTAATGACGTGACAGGGGGCCGTTGGTTTTTATTAGTGAAGTCGTCCCTATGTCGTCACCCCCCCATTAGGGAGGAGCCTTCCCATAATCCTTTGCCCGAAGCATCGTGACATTCCCAAAATGGTAACCAGCATAACAGGAATATTTTGATCCCCACCCTCGATCCCTTCTAACTTCCGCTTGCTCCATGCTTTTCTCGATTTCCCTCTTCTTACTCTGATCTTTTCATCAGAGTGACAGGTGCATTGCCGTAGAGCCGGGTTGGTTTCAACCCCTCTGCCAATCACCGACATCAATGATTGCTATTCTGCAGGCTCTAGGGTGATGCTCAGACACGCCCATTCCCTGCTTTTTCGGACCACGGAACTGGCATTAATGTTGTTTGGTTTAAAATGTGCATACTCAAAGAAAATATGCTCAAAGATTTTCCAAAAAGTTTAACTTCTTCCATTGAACTAAAATTGTTACCAAAATTACACAGAAAACATTTCTTTAAAATTTCACAAAATTTTGCAACGTTTCAAACAAAGGATTAATGTGTGACAAACATCGTTTTAAACATCAGACGTTAAAAACACCGCCTCTTTGAATTCTTTCAGTTAAATTAAATCCCCAATTAAACTAGAAACCATTTTCCTCATAAGCGACAATGGACCTAGAGCATGGATATCGCAATCGAATAAGTTCGGTGGTCCATTTTATCTGTGTTCCATTTGGTATATTTCTTTATAAAAACAACTACCGTCTGATCATGCTTTACCCCCTGAATAGCTAGCCATTCGCGAGTTACGAGTTAACAACAACAACCTTCTTCATCCTGTCCTGGTCAGGTCATGATATGGAAGGATTATCTGGCGCGAAGGTTTCTATACATATGTTTATAATATGTTTTACAATGCCCTTTGCTGTTTCAAGAATTAAAGGTAAATTATTGTGTTAATGCAATGCTGAGTAAAATTTGTGTCCTCCAGGAAATTTTGGTTGCGGCACAAATAGCCTATTCGTGTCGTGCCTCGTATTCGATTGCGGAACGAATAGCCAATTCGTGTAAGTAAATATTTTTTTAAACATGAAACAAAAATCAAAATTGTTTATAATTTCGTTTGTCTATTCGACCAAAAAGGCGGAGCAAGTCACCCAGGCACATTTGAAACTAAAAAATATTTTTAACTACAGTAGTTTGCAAATTAAGTTTAGTTTCTTTTTGTCAGACCACACATAAGTAATAACCAGTATCAAATATTATTTGTCATTTAAAATGTCTGTTCTTTCTGTGTCCAAACCGACCTTCAATATAAAATCTTTGCCAGAAAACAAAGCAACTTGACAAATAATTTTTGGTATCAACCTTTTTGTGTGTGATGTCCAGACCAAATTCCAAATCAAAAGCCTTGATTTTTCTGACAGTTCAATTCATTGATCAAACTTCTACAATTATGTGGCAAATGACTGTGAGAAAAATTTTGGTCAAAACATCTTGACCAAGAATCAGCTGATTGTTCATCACACTTTATCGGAATAATTGGCGTGGCAATGTGGCGTCAATTTTTTTCAGTGTCGCAAGTCGAAAATGAGGCTGGACACAAACAGCCTATTCGTGTCGTAAGTCGAAAAACAAGGCTTGACACAAATAGCCTATTCGTGTCGTAAGTCGAAAATGAGGCTGGACACAAATAGCCTATTCGTGTCGTAAATCGAAAACGAGGCTGGGCACAAATAGCCTATTCGTGTCGTAAGTCGAAAACAAGGCTGGACACAAATAGCGTATTCGTGGCGCGAGTTCAAACAAAAAATATACGACACGAATAGGCTATTTGTGGTGAGGAATTTGTACGATGACGATACCTACAATTCGTCAATGAATTTACGATGACGACACCTGGAAGTCTTGGTCGTAAGATTTTTCAACCACGAACACAAGAGGTCGTGGTTGTACATCACGACACGAGGACTGCACGACGAATCATTTTTGACCCTGATGCCGCGCGATATACACCAACCAAACAGTGGCGATTTTAAAGGTCATTCTGGTCATGCCCGGCACGACCAAAGATTTTCAAAAATTTGCCGCGTTTCCACCAACACCAGAAAATTCTTGGCAAGTTTTATTTTGTTGGTGTAGAGGACAAAAATACTTTTTCCTTGAGAAATGCCCTGGTTCAAAAACTAACATTCACGTTCTTTAACAAGGAATTTAATTATTTATTTTAACGTTCAAAGTTACTGCATGCACTGTGCAGTATAATGCAGTATAATACAGCATGCATTCTCCTTCACTTTTCGGATTGTTGTTATTTTACAAAAGGAAAATAAACCATAAACTAGAAATTTTACCCTGCAACAAATAATTACCCTTCTACTTACAGCTCCCCATATGTTTACTTCGGTTTAAGAAACAAATTTTATTTCAATGATGGTAATCATGCCAATTTATATATTTTCATTTATGAGAAAACACAGCATGCACTTACTCTAACAAAACTACGATTTAATCACAGCCAAAGCAAATCATGAGTAATACCACAGCATCTCCATGTTAAGCAGGGGCTACGCATTTCTCCAACTATGTGCTACCTAGCCAAATATTCAATTATACATGTTCTCCAAGTGCTTACGAGTGCATACAATGTTTGTTATCATGCTATATTTCCATTCACAACTTAGCACAAGCAAACCACGAGCAATAATCATTCTCACACGAGGGTGGAACCATGCATTTCCCATGTTATAACGTAAGACTAGGAAGTAACTTCCTAGCTCCTAGGGAGAGCCCTGGCTCACGACCAAAACAGTCAAACATGTCATATCTTCACATCCCGTTGTCAATCTCTCCGTATATTCCAACTTTCTATATTTCGTATATTTCCGTTTCAATTTGAGAGTTTTAATTTGAATGAATTTTGTAAAGCCCCAATAAACCCAAATTTTGCAAAAAAATCAAAATTAAATCGAGCGAACCTCTAAAAAAATTTAAAAGACTTCCCCTTTCCAAACCGACTCCTTTCCAAATGACTGAACTTGACATCAATAATGATATAGTAAGCTATAAGAAATAACCAGAAGTTAAATGGAATTTTAGAACTAAATTGTTTTAACTGTCCATTTATTGGCTGATTCTTCGAACGATTCTTCGATTCAACATTCGAATATTGTCTTTTGCGGACATCCAAAATCCCAACATTATTGTCTATATGCATAGTACCACCATATGAATTATAATACTACATTATCTTCTTTTTTCCAGTATTTTTAAAATTATTTTAAACTTTAATAGTTAAGTTAAGCAAAGAGATGTACATATTGTATCTAATTTATTTCAGGGCTAGGGTTGAAGTCGACCAAATTGGGAGAGCGAGGACCACAAGGTCCTGGAGGCGAGGTCAAGGCTGAAACAGTTGAATCTATTTACCGTGGGGACGAGAAGATTATGAGCAGTTCACTGCAAGGTAAAATTTATTGTAAATTCACGGGCTTTAGGAATCACGGTTTGTTTTTTATATTTTTGTTTTTGATTTCCCATCACCCATGCATTTTTATTGTGTTCGGGAATGGGTGGTAGGACACATAAAAATGCATGGGTGATAGGAAATAAAAAAAATTGGAAATACACACCACGGTTCCTAAAGCCCGTGCTTTATTTGAAAATTTTTGGTTTCCTTTTCGACGATTTTTTAAAATGGTTTTTTTATATTTTTGATCTTAAAAGCTTTTTATTGATAAGAAAATGCTACGTAATGCAACAATATTCGTACATATGCTCATTCAAGGGCGCCGAAACAATATCATACCAAAGGTTACATTATCATTGCGAGGAACTCATGCAATATTTTGCTATGCCTTGGCCATGTGAATAACACATTAACCCCAAATGTTTCCCTAATTTAGCCATGTATTGTAAACAATAATTGGTGAATCAAAGACGTTAAGGTTTAAAAGGATTTAATAATTATTTTAGACTATCGTTTCTCGACTTTGTTAATTTTAGATGTTTTCGCGTTTTCATTGAAAACCGCACATTATCGTTATAGTATGTAGTCAACGATAAATATTTTATTTTATTTTACGATTTTTCTAAAGTTTCTGATATTTGTCATTTTTCTTTGTAGAGGATGCATTCCAGCATCACTGCACACCAAAGTTAAGAGCTCATTCATTTGCAGCGATTGGAAAGTTATATTTTCCAAGTTGTGTATCTTTGAAAACGTGTGGTGGGTGTTGTACTATCATGGAGCAATGTGTTGTTGCTGAAAATGGAACAAAATCGATCAACGTTATTGAATTTACAGGAAGTAAGTGTTTGTATACCAAATTGATTTTTATTTATCATGGATATTATTAGATACCATAATCTCACTCATATCGCACTGCCTGGATGAAGTCACCCTCGCAGCTAATTTTAAAGTTTTAAACGACAACAAGAATCAATGAAAACTTTTAAGTAACACAGAATAACTTCACAAGGAAGATCGAAATGAAAACATTTTACGTTGCAAAGAAAGATAATTGAGTAGAAAATAGTTTTCTGAATGTTTTTATTTCAGAAGCTATAGTAAAAATACGGAAAAATTTCACGGAACATGCAAAGTGCAAATGCGGCTGTATTATAAAAGAGACGGATTGTCTACCAACTCAAACCTATTCAAAAGATCGATGTCAATGTGAATGTACCAGAACGCCAACTTCATGTTCAGTCAACAGATTTGTGAGTTGACTTTTCATTTCTTTAAAGTTTATGTACTCTTTGTATCCAGGATTAGGGCATACCTAATTATTAGTGTGCAGTTATAACCAATCTTTGCAGTTATAAAATGAAACTGTACAATAATAAACAGTAAAAATGGGCAATGACAAAACATACAAATGTGGTGCAGTAAAAATTTTAATCTCATGGATCGTATTTAATGGGCGTGGTCGCATTTTAAACCAATCGGAACAACCTGGTCTGCAATATTTGATCGAAAGAGTACCTAGGACTCTCTTCTTAAAATTTGGTATAGTTAATGGTTACGGTTAATCAATAAACTACATAATAGACGTTTAAAAATGTGTTCTCTTAAATTGATATGATATGTCTTCACAGAGTGAACTTAAGTACCACAGATGTGCCTGTGAAAAGAATGTTCAGCCAATCTGAACTTTTTAGTTTTTAACAATACACCCACTCAAATTTTGCTTTTGACTTTTCCATGGGACCCAAATAGAAGCTAGGTGGCAGAAAATGGTTTGACATTTATAAAAGTATTAAACGGGTGATTCAAATGAATCAGTTTGTTATTACTTTGTTTTTTCCTTTGGAACATTAATAACGTTGATATCAGCTGTTGTTTGCACCGTTTGTATACACATGGGAAATTTCAAAAAATTAACAAACATGAGAAGGGCTCAACAATGTAATGTAAAAATAGTTATCTGATTTTGAAAATATCTTATTTCAATATTTTCCAGTGGTCTGCGAATCATTGTGGTTGTATTTGCAGCAACAAAAGAATATGCAAATCAAGGCTCAGAAAATGGGATGAGAAAAATTGTGTTTGTGGCTGCATCGACGTGCCGTGCGTTGCTGGAAAAACAAGAAATAAAGTATCATGTAAGTGTGAAGCTGTGAGTTTTGACCCATCATCAATCTCCGCGAAATTTTCTCGTCAATCAATTCAGTTTCCTTCTTTCGATGATGCATTTGACGATAACGATGAAGATGGCGATGATGAAGAATTTTGAGGCCACGAATTGGTTCAAGATCATAGTTAAAGTCAAGGTCAAAATTCAATGGCAAAAGTCATAAATTCTTTTTTATAAGTTAGAAAATATTTTTCTAATTTTTTAAACTATGAAACTATGCTCTGATAGCTACTTTTTAGACATTTCAGATAGAACAATCTTTCTTATGTTTTAAAATGAATAGCAACAAATCTTTTCGAATTAGCAAAACGGTTTTATTCGCAGTGTCTCGAATGAGGAGCATTGACATTTGTACACCCTTCTTTTGTTTCAAGGGGGATAGAGTTTTTCCTTCCAAGGGAAATTCATCACTACTAGAACTATGCTCATTGTTTATCAATGACTTAACTAAGAAAAGGTTTTGTTTATTTAATTCTATTTAATATGTGTCATTCATACAACATCCATCCATTATAATACCAGAAGAGAAGACATGTGCGAAAGCTACCAGAGCGTTAATTTTCGATGGGTTGTAATGTCTATCACGAACAATGAGGCCCTTCAGGGGGGGGGTCCGTTTTCCCCAGTTCCTTCAATTTTCCCTTTATCCCCATTCATATCCACCCCTAAATTTTAAGAGAGTTTAACATCCCATTAATTCTTAGTTTAACACATTTATCATAAGTGAGCCCTCTTGCAGAACCCACTACAAAATGTCAAAATCGGTGCTACTTTTTATGGCCCATTGATTGAGGTAAATGTGAACAGAAATTGACAATATTTTTAAATGTTATAACGTAGTTTTGTCTTTTAAGATTAAATTGGTTTGTATGTGGTACCCCTAAAAAATAGAACGTACATTGGATTTGCCTGTTAATTTGAAATAAATCAAGGCGCCAAAATGTTAAGTCGTGATCGATTTAACCAAACAATTATGTTTGCACCTTTGATTTAAGCTTAGAAATAGTATCGGAGTTCCTGCACAGTAGAGGCCAAATCATATACGGCAATTTTATCTATCTTTAAACTTCTTGTTAGAATGTTTGGTTTATTAATTCGTGTCGCCAAAACTGCATCATGTTGACATTGCTGGAAACTATGAAAGTTGTTATTGGAAATCTCATATAGTCAAAATGCATGGTTTTTTCCACTCAAATTGTTTTTTTTAATTTTAATTGGCAATTTCGTAATGAAAAAATGCATAGTTTTAATTGCCTATTTTGTTTTGGAAACATGCATTGTTTTAATTGACTATGTTGTACAGCCAAAATACATCGTTGTGATTTGCAATTTTTAAAGCAGTCAATATTCCTAGTTTTGATTGGCCTTGTCTTCTACCAAGAAAGTATTCCAGTGTATTTTTATGAAGTGTGACTAACAGTTTGTTGCTATGATAATATTTCTAATTATCCATAGGTGCACTTCTTAATTAATTTGCAAGCATCTAGTAAAATATTTTACCTGGCCCGGATCTGTTTTGCGATTTTTCATAATTGCAAGTTTTTTACTGTCTCTATTTTAACTGCTTAGGAGATAATTAAAGGAATGCTTCCTCGTGCGTCATCTGTCTTTTGTGAATAGTTGCGCACATATGGTGGGTATGGGGGTGTTAAACCCCCCTCAATTTTCACTAAGTCAGTCCATTTTTTCAAAACAAGTCAGTCCTTGAAACATTTGGGAGCAGATTTTTAATATTGGTCCAACAAACTTTGAAGCCTAAAAGTCGGTCCAAATACTTGGTTACACCCCAGGTTGCGTTTATATGTGCACCCCTAATTTGTGAAGTAGATGTTTATCTTGGATGCTGTTGCAGCCATGTTGTTTTATAGACCAAATTTGTTGACCGAATTTTGAAAAAACATAAATTAGGATAAATGTTTGAAAATAAAGATCAGATTCACAGAGACAATCCTTTACATTTTAAATGTTTAAAATTTACATAAATCCTGTCCAGCCCACACTGCTAAAAGTAAATCAGGGTAAATTTACCTCTACATTATTGCCGAAAAGGAATTTTATCCCAGTGCGCTCCTGTCGAAATATTATGCACACTTAGAATAATTTTACTGAGTTAATAAACGTGTAGTTGTGTGCATGTTGAACTGAAGCTTTAATTGCTTGACAGAATTTTGTTGATTTCTAATGTTATGATCTATAATTGGACAATAATTTTAACATTCGAATTCCATTCCAACTCGGCGTTTTGTTTTCTCGACTCTCTCAGAGTTTCTCAGAGACAGTCGATTGTTGTGCTTTTAAAGAAATTCCACTATTGCGGGTTGATGGTTTGATCCAAGCACGGGTCCAAGGATGCCGACGACAGAAATGGTATGTGAAATGCTGTTGGAGAATTATTTTCCTCTTTTTTTGAACTGTTGAATACTCATTGAGAAAGTAACTCATGATTTTTCCATATAAGATACTCTGAAACACTCTCACTCAATGATCCGTGCATTCTCGCTTTGAGTTCTTCAATTTCTCTGTTTCAACTGTTTTAGAAGCTATACAGACAATGGTCTGTTATCTACAAATTTCTACGAATCAGAATAATCTTAATATTTCTACGTTATTTCTCTAACATTGTGTCCCCATTAACTATTGCAGTTCTTGGTCTTAGCCCAAATTATCTAGTTCATGCATATAATACAAGGTAATACGCAAATTACAAATTTTAAACAATTCATAGCTCAAATAACACATATTTTTATAAATAAAGTAACCGATTCCTAGCTCCTCGTTGGAATGTATTGAAGGAATGCATTCTACTTCTAAAAATCTAACAAACGTTAGCAAGAACAACTACCAATGTTATCTCTAAAAATACAATACACGTAATGCGCGTATTTCAGAGCAAGATGGAGCTAAGTCAAATTTATCTAGATTTAGATTGTTTTGTATGAACGATCCAGATTTGGATTGCTTCGTAGTATGCACAGTCAAAATTTGCATTGCTTTATGTTATCGATCCAGATTTGAATTATTTTGTATGATCAATCCAGATTTAGATTGTTTTGTATGAGCAATCCAGATTTGGATTGTTTTGTATGCACAGTCAAAACTCGCATTGCTTTATATTATCGATCCAGGTTTGGATTGTTTTGCATGATCAATCCAGATTTGGATTGTTCTGTATGAGCAATCCAGATTTGGATTGTTTGTATGATCAGTCAAGATTTGAATTGCTTTGTATGGTCAATCCAGATTTGGATTATTTTGCATGATTAGTCAAGATTTGGATTGTTTTGTATAAGCAATCCAGATTTGCATTATTCTGCATGAACAATCAAGATTTGGATTATTTTATACGATCAGTCAAGATTTGGATTGTTTGGCATGAGCCATCCAGATTTGGATTATTTTACATGATCAGTCAAGATTTGGATTGTTTTGTATGAGCAATCCAGATTTGCATTATTTTGTATGAACAGATTTGGCTCTGGATTGTTTCGTTGGAGTTTCATTTGAAATATTCCAATGAACTTGGTTGACTTTATTGCACCATTTGGTTGACTCTCGAATATGTTCCCCCTCTTGAAGGTAATTTTTTAATAAGCCCCCCTCTCGAATAAGACCCCCTACCAAAGGTCAAATTTCGAATAAGCCCCCCGCCAGAGGTTTAATCGAATTATTACGGTATATATTTTTATTTTCATTAAAATAGTTATCTATCTTTAGTTATCAGAGTTCAGTTAATCACTGTCCTTTCTTGGGAATAAATCTTAATTAGTTCTTTAGGAAAAGTAAAGTTCGTATATATTCCCACTTCTGTTTTTTTTTTCATTCTACATTTCAAAGTACTTTCCCCGCCAATTTTCAAAAACAAGGTATTTTTATTTGAAAGCTAAAAATTTCATGAAAAACAATGTAAATTGTGGAATCAAATTATTAAGATATGACATCCTATGAACTATCAAAATATGTTAAAAAATATTTTTTGTCTGAAGGGGTACAGAACCTTAAGGTGGTAGTTAACAGTGTTGCCATTTTCATGGGGTGAATTTTCGAAAAAGTGTGTACTGATGCCTGAACGACTATATAACAAGTATCTGAAAATAACTTTGAAATATGTGACCTTGTTTTAAAAAAAACATATATTTAATTGCAAGAGGTCTGATTTCCCTTCCCTAGCAACTATTTGTGTATTTGGTTGCTAGGGAGGTTACCCCAAAACATGTTGCCCAGCCTAAGAATTTTTCATAGTTTTTGTGTCCTTGGACCCATGCTATCCTTCCCATCATCACTTGCTGCCCTTCCCATCACTCCCTCGCTTCTGACAGCCTCCGTAAAGCATA
>JAYJMH010037609.1:0-15752 GCA_036873815.1 Phacellophora camtschatica | reverse complement strand
CGTCCTCTTGAGAATGTGATTTGAAGTTATGTGATTTGATGTTATTTTAAACTCACACAAAGGCCTTTTGGACCTACGTCCTCTTGAGAATGTGATTTGAAGTTATGTGATTTGATGTTATTTTAAACTCACACAAAGACCTTTTGGACCTACGTCCTCTTGAGAATGTGATTTGAAGTTATGTGATTTGATGTTATTTTAAACTCACACAAAGGCCTTTTGGACCTACATCCTCTTGAGAATGTGATTTGAAGTTATGTGTATATACTGGGTGTCCTCGAAGAAAAGCTATCGATTTGATTGAGCCTAACGATAAAAATATTACCTCAAATGATACGAAATGTCTTTGATGTTACTCATTGATTGTTCACTTAATCAAAAATACTTTGTTTGACATTTTTGGTGCCTTGTAACTTGAGATATTAATTTTTGAAGTTGAAATTCTGTGTTGAAAATAAGAATGACAATAGAAATAAATGTACGTGTTCGGTTTACCCCTCTCCCTAAATGTTTTATGGATTTCATAAAGCTTTTTATGATACTTTGGGAATGTGCTTAATCCGATAGACTTTATCCTTGGGTACCAGAGTACCATGGGACGTGATTTACATAAAAATTAATCTATTTGAAAGTCGAAATTGGTATTTTTTGAGAATTCAGCAAATGTATATCATTGATTTTTGTTCATTTTGCAAGCTTTTTCATGATATTTTGTATACTGTATTCGTGACAGTAAACGAGACAACAGAATGAGTTAAAAGATGAAGAGTCAAAGGTCGAATCGGGCCAAATGTCAGACGATTCAGTTGTCGAATTAACTGCATTTATTTATTGGACTCTGGATTATTGCCAAATGCGTGTTAAGCCTAGCGCACACCGGCGATTTTTGTGGCCGAGGAAGGCGATTTTTATCATTGCATTGCATTGCATCGGATTGCATTTCCTCTTAGCTTTTGTGTATGATGTTGGTGTTGTTGTTTGGGAAAATTCATTTATCAGCTGGCTTAAATTGTAAGTATAAGCGAAGGGTACTTCGCTGAAAAGCTCATCCATCTGAGTTATCCTGCTTGCCCCTATTTTCTAGCGCACACTGGCGATTTTTGTGGCCAAGGACGGCGATTTTTATTGCTGACGATAACAATCGGCTGCGTGCGGTAGTCAAAGACCAAAAATTTATATCGTCAGCGACAGATTTTTTCGTCGCTGTGGACGAAAGACAAAAATCGTGCTGTGTGCGGTAATCGAAGACAAAAATATTTGAAATAGGAAGTCATTAGCCAATAATCGTTCTCGCAATTGGCATGTGACAGAAAGAAGATGGCCGAAAAAGAAGTATGGCACCTTGAAAAGGAAGATTTGTGTCAGGCAATGCAATACCTTTATGATATTTCTTCATCGGAATATTCTGGAGGAAAAAAAGGCTGTTGCAATGAGCGAAATTCTTCTTTTTAAAAAAATAATCGTGCTTCTTACAATTAAAATCCATCTTCTTAGAATAATAATAATAGAAAATTCAACTGAAGCTCCTTTCCTCGTATTGTTTTTAGTTTCCAGGTCGCCCCAAATTGTTTTGAAAATGATCCGCCTAATCCCAAGCCTTACAGGTAAGCCATTGGGGGGAGCGCACGTGAAATGTGACACTTAACGATTGCGTGTGCGCGTAGATTTCTCTCAAAGACAAAAATTGTTTCCGCCTCAAAATCAAGTGCGGAAAGCATTCCGGTCCGTCGGGCACAGGCAAAAGGAGGCAGCAGTGCAAAGGCAATTGGAGGCAGCAGTTTTAGGCAAAGGGAGGCAGCAGTGTTAGGCAAAGGGAGGCAGCAGTGCAAGGCAAAGGGAGGCAGCAGTGCAGGGCAAAGGGGGCATAGAATTTTGCAACTGGTTTTCGTGGATTCGTTGTAAGATCCAAAAGTTCCTCGTCTGCGTGCAGAATTCTTAAAAAAAAGAAGCTAAGATTAGTTTTCGAAACCATTCAAAATTAAGATTTTTTGTCATTAGTGTGTCAACAACATATGCAAAATAATCTAGTTTTTTTCCAAAAATATTTCTGCACAAATTTTTGCAAGAAAAACCGTTGTTTTCGTTCGGTTAATTGTGGTGAAATTATTTTCCTGCTATATGACGCTTAAAATCTACTGGGTTTCCAAAACAACTGGGTTTATCTACTGGGTTTATCTCCGTTCGCAAGGCTGTTGCCAAAGTCCACGAGACTTTGTGAATTGTGAATTTTATCGCGGAGGAGGGCTGGAAAACCTGAGTGTCTAGAACTCTTATCTCTGATAAATGAACTATCGAAGGGGACTACGGACAGGGCCCGCCTCACATGATCGTGGAAGAGAGTTGCCACGAAACATTTACCGAGTAGTATTATCGGAAATTTGCCGATAAATGCCAGACGAGGTGAAATTGCCGAGCAAACACCGTTTTACAATTCCTGGTGTCACAATCTCCATGGCGCTGGCCTCACGATCCTCCACAGCGTCTTTCGTTCTTTTTCATGCGCAGGATTTTTTCCTACCGTTTTCGTGAATTTCGGTGCTATGTGTATCACTGATCTGTGTTGTGTATTAGTTGAAATGTATAGGCGAAAAAAATATTCTTTAAAAATTTCCATCAAGCGTAAAATCTAACGGGGGTAAAATAGAATGTATAATTTTTTGAAGACGCTGCGGAGGAGCGTGAGGCTGGCCTTAGGTGCAGAAGAAAGTGAAGTTCCTGGTTTTATCGCAAGAACTCCAGCTGTATAGCTCTATTACCGATGGAGCCTGTGTTCTCTTGTTACTAGTTTCACCCCTGGAAGGATCGTACCCCCCGTTCCTAAACAATGTAAAACCCCATAATTTCAGGAGGTATGGGTAAACGATAGCCTGCGCGAGTACGGCATTGCAAACTAGCTTAACGAGCAGTGATTATGAAGAAAGGTTAGTTTCGTTAGTTTGATTGTGCAGCCCCCTGAAAAATGAAATTTTGTATAGGATTTGCCTGGGAATTAGAAATGAATCAGGTATATAACCGTGCTTTTATTTATATTTTTCAGCATTGTGTATTGACTTTACGAACGGCGTTGTGAAATATCCCATTCCAGAAATTAGCCATGAGCGACCAAATGTCATAGTCGTCGAGGGTGAGACTGCGCAGCTTCAGTGCCGCACGACCTGCGAGTGCTCCGCAGAGGATGTCGTCAAAGTCACGTGGCGTCGGAATGGCAAGAAGCTGCATGCGGGTGGCAGGACACGTATTTTAAAGAATGGTACGCTGGAAATTGCGAATGTTTCCAAACGTTTGGACATGGATGGTGCTTTTCGTTGTGCAGCTAGCGTGGGAAACTGGACAGTGCTCGGAATGGAAATGCACATAAAGGTTTTGGGTAAGCATCTTGGCATTGTTTTCATTCTAACTATGCTTGTATACGGGGTTTATCGGGGTTTGTATATGGGGTTTACTGGGGTTTGTATATAGGGCTTACTGTGGTTTGTATACATACCAGATAATGAAGATTGCCAGTTAGGGCAAACAATATTCTCAAGTTACGAACAGAATTTGCAGTATGGCCGAGTATATGGTGCATTTTGGTCCATTCGATTGGTTACCGGATTTTGGTACATGGTATTGAATAACATAAATACCTAATCAAGTGGGTTAAATGTCATATAATGTAAATAAGCATTTTTAATTGATAATAAGATTTTAAGTTATAAAATGTAAAGTTACGTGAATATTGAAAACAGAATAAAACGACGTTTCGGGCTTGATCCTTGACCCCTTGCAATTTGATAACGGGTTTTAAGCCCAAAACATGGTTTTATTCTGATACAATATTCATGCAACTTTACATTTATAACTTCAAGTTCTATTGTCAATTATTCGAAGTTACACACGCAACGAAGAATTTTTCAACATTTTAAATTACCAACCATGAATTTTTAATTGTTACTTTTGCAATGTAATTACCTTAAGTGGAGTAATTTTCGTGCCGAGAAATTTTCGCAGATCCTCGATTTCGGGATGGCTCCTTTTTCTAAAAGTTTTATATTCCATTTTCACGTGTATTTTGCCACCACCATTTTACAGTGCAGAAATTGGAGCAAGTAAGATTGCAGGAACAATTAAAATTAGAGTAAACAAGATTTTTCTGGAAATTTCTACTTTCAATTATTACGGTATTAAATTTTCGTGTGGGTTAATTTTTGTGGATGAAAAATTTGTTTTTTTTTTTTTGCATTAATTTTTGCGAATAGCCCCCTAGTTTCTATTTTTCTCCTGCGAATGGCCCCTGGAACTGCCATATTTCAACTACTGTCATATTTCAGCTACTTCCACTACACAACAAAAAAAATCACTAAGGGCTCATTACCCCATTACAGTCTTTTTTCTACAGATCCTGCTTCAAGAAACGTTCAGTTACTACCATATTAGTTACTACCATATTTCAATTACTAATATATCTTTAGAAGGGTTATGTTATGACCCTGTTACATTATATTCTATCTGCAGATCCTGCTTCAAGAAACCTTCAGTTACAAGTTCCATATTATTTACTACCATATTTCAATTACTAACTGTTCTATAGAAGGTTTCATTACGATCCCATTGCATTCTTTATTTTATCTGCAGATCCTATTTCAAGAAAAGTTCAATTACTACCATTGAAGCTGAGGCTTTCAATTGCTGGACATGCCAGCATGCAATGCGTTGTCAACTCATTGCTACGAGAAACAAACCATAAAATACATTGGTTTAAAAATGGAAGGTTGTTGCCGTTGTCATCATCTAAGAACCGGAAGTATTTGAGCTTGCCTGGAGGATTTCTCATCGTTCAGACACTAGCGAGGCAGGATGCTGGAATGTATTCTTGTCGTGTGGTTTCAACAGTGTTGAAAAGGGAATTGGTGAGCAATTCTGTCAATCTTAGCATTGGTAAGTCAGAACATTTTTTCTGTCTATTGTTTGAATTTTTCCGGAATTTGTACAGTGAAACCTCATGTAGCGGACACCTTCCAACAACGGACACCTCTAAACAACGGACAGCTACCAACAACAAACACCTTCCAACAACAAACACCTTCCAACAATGGATATCTTCCAACAACGGATACCTTTTAACAACGGACACCTTCCAACAACATACACTTACCAACAACGGACACCTACCAGCAACAGGCACCTTCCAAAAACATACACCTACCAACAACAGACACCTTCCAACAACGGGCACCTCCAGACATCGGACATCACCAACAACAGACACTTCCAAGCCACGTACACATACCAACAACATACACTTACCAACAACAAACACCTCCCAACAACATACACCTACCAACAACAGACACCTTCCAACAACGGATACCTTCAGACATCGGACACCTACTAACAACAGACACTTCCAAACAACGTACAACTACCAACAACATACACCTACCAACAACAAACACCTTCCAACAATGGGCACCTTCAAACAACGAACACCTACAAACAACAGACAGTTTCCAACACCAGACACCTTCCAATAACGGACACCCCCCAACAACAGACACCTACCAACCACGGACACTTTCCAACAACATACACCTACCAACAACAGACACCTTCGAACAACGTGCACCTTTAAACAACAGACACCTTAGAACAACAGGCAACTTTAAACCACCGGAAAATGATTTTGTCTCAAAATTTTACTGAGTCATATATATGTTTGTAAAATAATGATACCTCCAGACAACGGACACTTCTCTACAACACAGTAACACTGGTCCTGTGGGTGTCGGTTGGATTGGGGAAATCCGTAAATCTGTAATTTTCTTGCTGGAGTCTCTGCATTGATAGAACCACTTATTGTGTATGAAAAATGTATTTATTTCAAATAACAGCCAAATCCTATTTAAGTTTCATTTTAAACGCCCCTCTCCAATAAACTCCCCGTGCATTTTTAAAAGTGTTATAAACGCCCCCCTTTTAAACGCCCCTGTTCAAATAAACGCCCCTTCTAAAATCACCTTGAGTATTGTATATTTGTATATTTGTATTTATGTATATTGTATATTTTGAATATTGTCCGAAATGTATTTCCTAAAACAATGAACTTCAGAAAAAGGCTTGAACATGTTTATTAATGGTAAAGATCTGACGAGATCGATATGCTTAAATGTATTTATTTCAAAACATTTATGTATTTTTCGAGAAACTTTTTATAGTGTTAATAAACGCTCCTCTCGAATAAATGCCTGCCTCCAAAATCTAAAAAAAGTATAAACACCCTGGGCGTTTATTGGAGAAAACACGGTAACTTTGAAACATCTGAAACTTCCCGTGTTTACCTCCTGAAACTGTGCAATTTTATGTTGTTTAGAAATGGGCCAGATGGCCCTTTCAGGGGTGAAAGGGTTAAACCAAATACCTATATATGTTTACTGCGTTGAGTTTGATCGTTGCCTACCCTTAATTTGTATTCGCTATGGATGGCCTATTTTAAATATCAATCCTTTCACCCCGGGAAGTGCCATATTGCCCATTGACAAAAAAGGTCAAATGTCAAATGTCATATTTTTTATGGTTTTAGGTCAATGCGGGTAGAACTTTAATTTCAGATATTTCAACATAAGTTTATCATTATATATGTGTAAGTTGGTTTTCATCTCTATGCAAATGAAACTTGCATATGATTTAATCTGGGTTCGAAAGGGTAACTCCCCATTTAAAACTCTTTAGAAGGTTAAGTTTGAATTTGAATTCAACATTATTTGCAGAATACAATAAATACATAGTTACATAATATAAGTTGTATTCTACGCGACCCTAGGAAAGCATGCTTTTTATACTTGGACCTTAAAGAGAAGATTTAACAGTATATATGATAACGCAAAGATATGTAATACAAGATATATAATCTATGTAAAATTAAAGCTGGAATATAAGAAATTTAAATTTGATCATTAATTAAGTATATATATTAGTTGTTGTTATTAATTATATTCAAAACAAGTTAGTAATTGGCTATTATTTGCTCTTTATGTTTGTTTGCAAAGGTATTTAAGTTAGAAATGGTTCTCAACGCATGTGGAAGTGTTTGATGACTTTTTAAAACGGTATTCTCATCTTTCCTTCAGGTAACTCAGTTTCATCATACCCTGAGTTTGTTTATAGACCAGCTAATGTTGAAGCCACAGAGGGGAATTCCATGAGTATTCATTGCATAGCTTCGGGGAATCCTCTGCCACGCATAACGATTTCACGGGATATGGGACACTCACGATTAAAATACTTGGTCACAGGGGATGGGTTTGCCAATTTGACATTCATGAACTCACGTGTCAACGACACTGGGAAGTATGTATGCATTGTCCGGTCTGGGGAGATTCAACTGACTCATAATGCGTGGATTGACGTCTTATGTAAGTATATTCAATTTCAATTCAATTCCGATTCAACTCTATATATGGAATTCGATTAACTAAAAATGCAATAATGATATATGATAGATTAAAGGCCTCAGTGTGCTTAATAATTTGAAATAATCTTGAAACTGTTTTCTTTTTTTTGCACCTGCCTCTACCTTGGTATCTTTTTATAAGACTTAATGTTTAGCACACTTTGGCCTTTTTAAGGATTTAGTCACACTCTGAAGAGAACAAAAGTTTGAATGACCTAAATGTGCTAAACATTAAATCTTGTTTTTGCCTCCAATTCTTTACGAAATATTTTTATATATAATAAGAAAACGTTCATTCCTACATTATCCACGTTTGTCTACATCTATAAACCTTTTGGGGATCTACATCAAGAGAGCATCCAAAAACATGTTCTAAAGGGAATGGCGTTTACAGAATATTGATATCTGTTTTATTTTTCGAGTTATCTTTATATAATTGAAAAAATTGACGACGTCATACCAGAAACTTGTCCATTGGTCGAAACAGAAAGTGCATTATTTCTCATGAAGTAATTGGCAGAAAGACTTCAAATTTGGATGAACAAAAGTGACAATAAGATGATTCTTTTGTGCTCAATGTTTTACCATAGCAACAAACTAAGATCCAGGCCCTTTTGTTTCTTTTGGGTTAGTTTGTATTAGTTTGGGCGACATTTGTATTAGTTTTAGCCCTCTGAATGATTGAATTATCCCTGAAGGTCATCATATTCAATTTTTATTTTCACCAAAAAACACAAGCATCCCTGACAAACAAAGAATGATTCGAAAAAATTTCAGATTGACAGTAGCACTACTACTTACGACATTTTTGTTAGTTTTAACCCTAATTGAATTGGTTCTGACGATCATCATGAATATCATCATCAATTTTCAGCCCCACCAAAATTCACACGCATTTCTGAGAAACGACGACTGACATTGAAGACTTTCAAATTGACACTCGGATGTGCAGCCACAGGGAAACCAAACTCTTCGTTTTCATGGTACAAAGACGGAAGCCCTATAATCGATTCTGACAATGTTCATGCTGATAAACACAAGTTGACCATAGAATCATCACAGACTAAAGATGTTGGTATTTATCAGTGCTTTGCGATTAATAAAGTTGCAACAGTCAGTCATTCTACATTTGTATATGTCGGTAAGTTGCACCGTATCGTACAATATTTACTATCTGGAGATAATATATGTTGTACTCGTACAATAGTAACTGTATATATTACATGGTATGATGGTGATATTGTATTAGATGGTATGATGGTGATATTGCATTGTACAATGCTTGCAATAAATCATGTTGTGGATATCATATATGTTGTACAACGATAACCATGATCGTACAACGGGAACTATAAATGGTATGATAGTGATATTGCATTGTACAATGCTTACCATAAATCATGTTATGGATATCATATATGTTGTACAACGATAACCATGAGCGTAAAATAGTAACTATATATAAATTGTATGTTGGTGATAATATATTGTACAATGGTAACAGTATTAAGTATATATAGTGACCATAGATCGTAAAATAACAACGATTGATATGACAATAATAAAACGTTTATGGTAAATGCTAACAATATACCATGCATTGAGTAATTGGTCAACCATATGTAGCATTATAGTTATCACAGATCGTACAACGATATCCATAGTTGTGCAAGGGCAAGCACTTAATATAATTTGCATTAATTTTTAGATTCATCATTGCTTCCTCCAATCAACGTGAAAGCTATTCCCATGACAACATCTGAAATCAAAGTTACCTGGCAACAAAATCCTATAAACAATGAAAATGCAATATTAGCGTATGTGGTGTTTTACCGCTGTGTGTCATGCGGCTTGAAGAATAGTTCATCAGAGGTCATTGGTAACACTGTTACAAACGAATACGTTGTGAAAGGCTTGTTCGGCGGGACCGCGTACTCCGTGTACTTGATGACATATGCTAATGGTAGAAACAGCTACAAAAGTGGGCTCTCTAAAGTTGTGCGTGTCACAACCTTGGAAAGCAGTGAGTACTGGGATGTTTATTTGTTTAGCAGTTGTAATATGTCACACAATTTTTATCATATGTTGTACAAATGTAACCATGTATCGTACGATAGTAACCATGCATCGTGCAATTGTGACCATATACCGTGCGATATACACATTTTCTTTCTTTTTAGGACCGATAATTCCACCGAATCCTATTACTGTGGTAAATCGTGGTAATAAGGTAAATTCTCTATTTTATCTTTAAGCACATAGTTTTTAAATATTTAAACAAGGTTAACCTTTTTTTATTAGTACCTTGGTACATCTTAACCCGTGTTGAATAACTAGGTAGATGCATATATTTAAAACTTTAAACAACATTAACCCCTTCTGAGTAACTTAACCTTAGTTGACTAAATTTGTATGTACATACATGCCTTTTAACCTTTAAACATTGTTAGTCCATGTTTAATAACTTAGTATATTATACGTCGTGTGTAAACCTGAAAACAAGGTTAAAAGCTGCTGAATAACTTGGTATATTTACCTCCGTTGGCGAACTTGGCATATATACATAGTATTTCAACCTTTAAACAAGATTAACCCAAACCACTGCTGAATACATTAAACCAAGATTATCTTTTGTTGAATAACTTGGTATATGTTGACCTCCGTTGACTATTGGCATAAATACATGGCATTTCAACCTTTAAACAAGATTAACCCAAACCACTTATGAATACCTTGGTATATATATTATACATTGTGTTTACACCTTAAACCAAGATTATCTTTTATTGAATAACCCCCTCGTAACTTCCAAAATTAAGGATTTTTATCGGATTATAATTTTGAACATAATGCACTATGCACACTTTAATAAAACCAATCTACCTGAGGTGTTTGAAAATTGCTTCAAAACAAATTAAAATTCACATAACTATGAAACGAGACAGAAAGAAATTATATATATAATATACTAAAATCTAATAAAAAATGGAAAATGCTGGCGCTCGTATGTGGCATAAACTTTCTCCCTGTTTGAAAACAATTTTACACATAAAACCTGTAGCAAAAAGCAAAAAGAGAACATTTCATTTCCACTTACCAAAACGAGCCAAGTAGTTTTACGCAAGCAAATTTAACATTAAATATGATCTATACTAAACATATAAACTTTCATTATTTTTAAATAAAAATTTCATATATCACCGTTGACATCGTATCTTACCGTTAATTTAGCATATGTATTAGTCTTAATTTTCGTATAGTCCGTAAACTTCAATTTACGGCCCAGACCAGATAACCCTTGCTTCGCTGGGTCGCGTAGAATAAATGTTTTTAGAACTATATCATGTATTTAGATTTTTGTATTCTACAATAAAATTGAAGTGATTTGAATTGAATATCTTAGTATATCTGCCCACACACACCCACATACACCCACATACACACAATTATAAATATATATACATTTAGATATATGCATATGTATTTTACGTGCTAAGGAGAAAGTGGAGCGTGAAAATATAGACAGTTGTTTTGGGGCACTAAGGCCTTTCAAACCTATGTTCTCATCAGAGAGGTCGAAAGGTAGGTACTCTGAAGCTCAAAGCCTCAAACAGTCGATTGAAAAATAGAAATGTGCTGTGAGCCGTTGGGATCCTAGTACGAAAGATTTTCATTTCTATTTTTAGACCATACGCGTGACATGGACTTTGATCTCACCCAAATTCTCCAAGGGACGACTCGTCAAGTATTGCATTGAGTACAGAATTCCAGGCTTGGACAAAAAACGAGTCATTGTTCCCGCGGGATTCACGCACATAGACGTGAGGAATCTTCGACTCGGGCAGCTGTATACCTTGGAGGTGTCGGCAGCAACCAGTGTCGGGTTTGGTCCAGCGGAGAGAAAGACCATAACGATTGGTGATCCAGAGATTGCTGGTAAGAAAATAGCATTTTGTCAAGTAATTTAAGTTATTTCAATAAAGTCATTTCTTCTAAATCCACACTCCAAAATTATAAGAAATCGAAAATAACGACCTCAATAAAAAAAAAAAATAATTCATTTTGTACAAGCGCAGATCTAAAGCGAATACTCTCATAAAATTTATCTTATGAAACGTGATTCCCCAGAATTTATGATCTCGCCAAAAATGATGAAAGTTCATTTCTGTCTGAAAGAACCAACTCTAAAAATAGCACTTCCCGTACCGCCAAAAGTTGCACATCCAGTAATGTTACCATTATTGTTTGTTTTTGTGTAGAATGCTATTCATTGTTATTTGTGTGGAGAACAATTTTATCATTGTTTTAGATTTTGTATCTTAATTGTTTTGCTTTTTTTCTGCCTAGTAAACAACAGTGCTATTGTTCTTTTGTATTATCAACAGTGCTATTGTTCTTTTGTCAACAGTGTAATTGTTCATTTGTATTGTAGGTCAAATTGGTCCTGCTATGGAGTACAGCGCCATTAATTCATCCGCAATCTCTGTCGAGTGGATGCTGACGAACGCAAAGGACATCACAGGTTTTAAGTTATCATACGTTCCGGTTTTTTTCGCCGATTACTGGAACACTGTACGTATTATTAGGCTAAAACCGACCGCGCGGAAGTTTGTAATCAGCGGACTCAACACGGAAAAAGACTATCGCATAGAATTGAGAATAGTGTCTGGTCCTGTACTGAGCAAGCCGTCGATTATCGTTCGGAAGATAGACAACCGCGCGGCAAGACCAAGTGATTTGAAAGCTATCAAAGTTTCTAGGCCTCGTGACGTTATTTGCGCGGTTAAAGACAACTCGTCAATTTACTTATCGTGGACATTGCCGTTCCACACGGCAGATCTGGATGATTACACGGTTCATATAGAGTATGGTGGCAAAGTGATTGAAACGTACAAGCCATTTCATACTAAAGAACTGAACTACATATTGAAGAATTTATTGCGCGGTACATGGTATTACATCAGAGTCAACGCGAATCCTAAACCGCACCGCATCAGAGAATTATCGAGGCAGTTGAAAAGGAAAGTTACCACGCCGAAATATGAAAGTGAGGTTGTTGCATGCAAAACCGCTGAAGCGAGTAAGTACTGAATTTTGTAAACAAATGAATCTGGTGTGAACATTTAATTGTGACATGTCACCTTGAAGAATAAGATTTCACACTTTTCAGCGAACCTATGCAAATCATTAGAAACGAACTGCAAAGCTTTGTTTTCTGTGTTTGTTTTGATTTGATTGAGTGCACTCGAAGGTGCGAAATCTTATTTTTCTAATTGGAAATTATTTACGCATTGCTACTGGGAGGGTGTGTGGGGTGTCACACTTTGCAATAATTCGCCACTCGGATAAAACTTTGGGTAAATTAGGAGACATTTTGGGGCTGAGCTGAAATTGAAATTAGATGAAATTGAAAACATTAGGGTTTTGATGACATTGAAAACATTGAGTTTTTTGAACCCCCCCCCCCCCCCCAAAAAAAAAAACATCCCTCTGTTTACTTGAAATAAATCCAGGCGTCAAGGTCGCACTATTTTCTCAACAAACCTATTCTTTTCGCAGAACCCGGACCTCCAAATCAAGTGGGCTGCAACGTCAGTAGCAATGGACACAGAGCGATGCTCACGTGGTATCCACCTGATGACCCATATGGACTCATCACCAGTTACATCATCTGGTACCGAGCTCTCTCAAGCACTCCTCAGAAAATAGAATGGACTTTTGCGACCGTGAAAATGCAGCCAAATAAAAAGGGTTACCCCCTTTCGTATAAGTTGACTGTTGACTATTACAAGAAATACGAGGTGGAAATCAGGGCTGTCAACAGTGCAGGAATTAGTTCTCCTGCGAAGACGAAGGCATGTGTCATGAGAAAGACCTACAAAAGTAAGTATGACACACATCCTTAGATACCGGGCGCTTGTGCCCTAAAAACTTTCCCACGTTTGCAATGTTGCTATGGAGGCGCTTTTGTTTTGATTATTTTATTTTTGCTTGACGTTAATAGAAGCTTTAACTTAATAGCCTCTTTTGCCAAAATCTACTGATTAAATCCTTGAGCAACTGATTAATCCAAAATCTACTGTGATTAATCCTTGAGCAACTGATTAATCCAAAATCTACTGATTAATCTTTTAGCAACTGATTAATCTAAAATCTACAAATTAATCCTTGAGCTACTGATTAATCCAAAATCTACTGTGATTAATCCTTGAGCTACTGATTAATCCAAAATCTACTGTGATTAATCCTTGAGCAACTGATTAATCCAAAATGTACTCATCAATCGTTGAGCTATACTGGAAGGAAACCAGCGTTAATGGCTCTCTCAAAGTAATAATCTTGTATTTTGAGCAGATTTGCAGCCAGCAGAAATCCTCCATATTTTGTTTCATTGAGTATTACTCAGTGATTATTGGGTAGATTTTGGCAACATCTAACTACATTGAAGGAACCTCCTTCGCAGCAACTAGGGGATATTTGTTGTGCTACCCGGTATATATATATGACAAATAACAGTTGTAGTTTTGTAATACCGAGTAAAATTTGTATTGAAACATTCCTCAGAACATTAATATGAATGAACTCATTCGTGTATTATTTCACGTTTTTAAATTTGAATTACATGAAAGAGTGGACAACACGCAATTAATTTTTCCAGATCCTCGTGGTTACTCTCCCAATCATACTTCTGGTAACGATGATGACCTCATGTCTCATGACACGAAACTTGGAATCATTGTGGGATGTACGATCGCTTCTTTGTTCATATTCAGCTTCATCATTGTTTTCATTTTGAAAAATCCCTTCAGGTTTGAGTTTTTTTTTGTTCTATCAATCAATTTAATTGTTTTCTTTGTTGATCGGTTTTAATTGTTTTCTTTTTTTATTTGTTTTCCTTGTTTTTGAAACGAAATCCACAACCCAAAAAAGAACGAAATTGAAAATTGAATTCATTTCCACATGGGAGCCCTCCCTTCTGGAAGTATTCAAGCAGAATTTATTTCCACAAAAGGAAAGGGGAGAGAACAGAAACGGTATTCATTTCCACATGAGAGCCCTCCCTTCTGGAAGTATTCAAGCAGAATTTATCTCCACAAAAAGAAAGGGGAAAGGACAGAAACGGTATTCATTTCCACATGGGAGCCCTCCCTTCTGGAAGTATTCAAGCAGAATTTATCTCCACAAAAGGAAAGGGGGAAGAACAGAAACGGTATTCATTTCCACATGGGAATCAATTGAGAAGAATTAATTCTCACAAGGGAGAGTATTCAAGGATATTTTTCCCACAAATGGGCAATTGAAAGCGGGTTGATCGTTTCCAGAAAGGATGAATTCATTTTCACATGAGAGAAGTTGCAAGAATGACTACTTTCACAAGAGGCACAATTAGAAGGGTAGTTACTCCAGGCAAGATTTGATGCAATTAAAAAGGGGGCTTAAGTGTAGGGAAATTATTTCCTACAAGGGAGGAGTGTTAGATTTATAACTGCAAATCTCAATTATGTTGCTGTATTACAAGCCTCACCTCTTGAACCATTTCTATTTATATCATTTGCAGGGTTAAATCAGCGAATTCCCAAGAGGCAGATGCACAAAGAGCCAACCAAAATAAAATTGCCGCTGAGGATTTCCTCTACCTTCAGAGATTGGCTGAATTACATAATAGTATTTCACGTGACTTGTCTGAATGCAGCTCTTCCAAGTGCTCAAGTACTAAAAATAGCAACGGTGAGTTGTTTTTAAATCTATTAGGGAAAGACGTAATTTATTTAAACATTTGGATTTGGTTCACTTCGGATTGCTTTTCACTTAGGATAGGGGGCTTCATGGGCCTGGCAGTTTTAGGAAAGATGGCCCTCTCAGTCTCCCCCCTCCAGGCTCTCAGTCTCCCCCTCAAATAACTTTACTCAGAGTTTACTTTCTTATCGTTTTCAGTGAATCCACGTGAGAATAGCTTCCAAGGCGAGAAATTTTTATTTTGTGCTTGCGATCAAACAAATTTTGCATACAAATTTCCTGGAAGGTATTAACGTAACTTTTGACAAAATTATACACAACTTCCTTCAAGATCACTCTCTGAAAAAAATTCCTGCGACCATTGGTCACACGGTCGGGAGCAGGCCTGAAGGGGGAACAATGAACAATGTAGTCAACAATGAACAATGTAGTCAACAATGAACAATGTAGTCAACAATGAACAATGTAGTCAACAATGAACAATGTAGTCAACAATGAACAATGTAGTCAACAATGAACAATGTAGTCAACAATGAACAATGTAGTCAACAATGAACAATGTAGTCAACAATGAACAATGTAGTCA
>JAYJMH010037598.1:0-15753 GCA_036873815.1 Phacellophora camtschatica | reverse complement strand
CAGCTTGCCCAGTCTGAAAAAGTTCCATAAAAACATACTGCCCTGTCAACTATTCTTTGAAAAATTGTGTTTGCCCCTTTAAAAAATAAGTGGAATTAAGTCACAGAAATAAGTTAAGGAAATAAGTCAGTGTGACGAAAAAAGTGCACAAGTGACTTGAAGTTTTTCCAGAGTTTGCTTTCAGATTGCATTGTCCTGCATGGGAATCTGGACGCCAAAATAGTACTGCAGATAATTTTCTGCCATTTTGATTTAATCATTTCGCTGTCTTCTCTTTTTATTTTTTTTTGTTGTTGTTTTTGATTTTTTACTTATGATGATGCTGCGAGCTCCGTTGCATGGGCGCCGTTTTGGAAAAAATAAATTGCGGAAAGGCCATTTAATCTTTTGTTTTACGGAATTCTCTCTTTTTCAATAAAGGGTTATTTTGTCAAACAAACGATTGCGGTTTCGAACATGATAATGCAATTTGCGATTTGAAAGTATAGATTTCACACCTTTGAGTGCACTCAATCAAATAAAAGTAAACAAGCTTGGCTGCATTGATTGTGTACAAACTATTCTTTACGGTGACAAATTGCATATTGTTAAATTTATAATTGAATCTTTTGTTTTACAGAATTCAGTCTCGTTTACTTTACCTTACTTTACTTTATTGTGTTTAATTGTTACAGATTTTTGTGAAATCTGTTTTGCTAGCGAACTGCAAAAGTGTTATTCTGTGAATCTCTTTTTTAGCTATTTCATTAACCATGCAAACCAGCAGACCTCTTGGGTTGACCCAAGAACGACGCATGCGCCCCAACAGCCGGCACATCCATACCAGCAGCAGGCACAACCATACCAAGCACCACGGACACAACAAGCACCACGGACACAACAGGCACCACGGACACAACAGGCAGCACAGCAACAGTCAAGGCCACAACCGGCAGCTCAACAGCATAGAACACAACAAGCTGCCGCACAAGTAGGTCAACGCGAAAGTATACCCTTGCAAAACATTGGAGGACATAGATCTGAGGTTTATATTTATCAAATGCTTGTTCATCACCACGAATCACAACGCACTGGGGGTTTGTTTTAAATAAACCATAAAATTTTATAATTCTAGCAGCTTGAAATGTAATGCATTAATCATAATATTAAATGCACACATCCAAAAACAAAATCTAAGATTGCCAATGCAGCAAAGAAAAGAAATGCAAGCGATTTTAAAACTAATAGATATTATTGATATAAGAAATGAATGTACGAAAGAAATCAACTACAATTTGCATTATATTTCGAATACAGAATTATCAGCAAAAAACATGCCTTATTTACGAAAAATAATAAATCTACCCGAATAAAGACCGGTCATTAAAGTAATGACGAACAAAGAGGAATTTTATTTAATAACTACTGGTATCTTCAAACATGGACAATGATACGAAGTTTAAGGATAAACAGGCAATAAACAAATGATAAGTAACAAGACCAAGACAGATTTGGTCACAGTTGGTTAAGGAAACAATGATTACGAGGATTGCCAAAATGAATGAAGAAAAACCAGATTCAAAGTTACTGCTAATTAAGCGTTCGCATTTTGAACTCAAAGAAAATCTAAAAGAAAATAAATGTGTCCAAATCTCATGATAATCAAACTAAATATAGCAGACCTAAATGCGAACTACAAATCTAAGTACAGTTATCATACATGCAGTCATGAAGACGTTACAGAGAGAGAGAGTGGGAAGAAAATATTGAACTCCTATGAAAATGCAAAATATTGAAAATAAAAATTATTGCAAAAACTCACTATTTTCAAATGATCCAAAAATACTCAGGTGAAAGATCAAAATGGTGAAAATGAAATTATTGCAAACAATTATTATTATTATTATTAGTATTATCGTTATTAAGACTAACCTTGTTTTTGTCAATATTTCGACCAGTAATTAATTTCCAGTATCTCAAATAGATATTTTCTGTTTTTATTTAGTTTATTCTAAATGAATATAGACTATATATACATTTTAGTTATAATGTTTTGAATGACTAATTTAGCTTATTTTGAATAACTATGCAGCTTATTTTGAATGACTACTCATTAGCTTATTGTGAATCGTTATTTAGCCTACTTCGGATGGCTTGCTGATTTGAAATGGCCGTATGTAGCTTATCGCGAAACACCACATTGGCTTATTTAAATGACGTGACTACTTGGCCTATTTTGAAGGGCTATTTTTCTTATTTGCAATCGCGATGTAGTTTATTGTGAATGACTCATGTAGCCCATTTTAAATCAATTTATATTTTATTTTAAATGGCTATGCGTTTGGAAAAGCTTAGTTATTCATAATTGTGTTTCTACACGCTCGAGCGTATTAGAAGAGACTTTAACTCAAACATTGATACTTTCCTTAATTTAATCGACTGAGTAGTTGCTGAGTTACGCCAATGAAAGTATAGACAAATTTGTGTTTCTGCAAGACCAGATGTTTTGATAATAACCACCAGCGTCAAATTACATCAGCTCAGCGGCGATTTTCCTGTTAATTTGCCAACCAGGATATCAAACATCAAGTTGACGTCTCTTTTATTAAACGCAATCAGAAACAAAAATATAGTATCTAAAGATCCTCCACAATACTAGCTTATTATGAATGTTACATTATGTATATGATTTCTTTTAATGTTGATCGTTGTGAAAACTTATGAGATTCTTCGCTATTTTCAGCCACAAGCAGCGACTACTACAGAATTTTCGCATGCTGGAGATGTTGGAAAGACTGAGGCAGAAAAGAACAGAGGTTTGTCGCATTTTCTACAGTATCATTCTTAGACTGCTGCATAATGTTCTCTCCCGGAGTCAGATTACGAAATTCCGCAGATTATGGCGTGCATTTAGGGCCTGGATTTGCCTGAAGCGAAGAGTCCAGCGATTTAGGAAATGTTTAGGACAACGTTAACTTTACGTCACTTTGACGTTAATAGTAGAAGCGTTTTTTGAAACAATGTTGATAATAAAAAACAAATACCAAACGATGTGTTCCACAAGGATCCGTTTTGGGACCCCTTTCCTTTAATATTAATGATTTATTCATGGTAGTGGTACAACTCTAAAGTTTCCAATGATGCTGACGATACGAGAATCTATGCAAATAATAAAACTCTTCAAGATATGGGTGAAAATATGGGGGAAAGCTCATCTAAGATGACTGGTTGGTTTCCAAACGGTTCTATGAAACCATATTTTGAAAATATATTTTGGCACATCGGCAAATGATATGACTGTTAAAGTTGGGGAATCTGAAATTAAAGGAAGCTCTAAAGAAAAATTTGTAGGTATGACTCTTGACAAAAGATAAAATTTTAAGTCACCCCTGGACCAATCACCCCGGAACTAATGCCCTGGCAAGGATCTCCAAATGCATGGAAACTGAAAAATTAGCTCTACTATTGAAAAAATTCATCATATCTCATTTCAACTATTGTCCACATGTATGGATGTTTCATGATACAAGTTTGAATAATAAAATTTATAGAAGAATACATAAGAGAGCTCTGCGAATTGCATATAAAGATAGTCAGTCTGAGTTTGAAACGATTTGACGACGACTCGATCACTTGACGACGACTTGACGCCTTGACGACGACTTGATCACTTGACGACGACTCGATCACCTGACGACGAACACTATTAAATAGAGACAATTCATTGTCGGTTCGCCAAAGGAATCTATAGCTGCTTATGATTGAAATTTATCAAACAAAAGCAATTCTAAATCCCCAGTTGTGAACCATCTTCGTATTCTTCGTATTCCTATTCTTCGTATAGCCTAAGAAATTTTTTTCTGTTTCAACATTGGCTTTATTATAGGTATTTCTTATAGGTCTTATATGTTAACGTAACATATCGTTATTACGTTAACGTAACGTAACGTAACACATCGTAACATAACGTATCGCACCGTGATGCATGGTATCGTAACGTATTATAGCGTATCGTAACGTGATTATGTTTTCATATGTTATTGTCTGTTAACTATTGTGTGTGGCTGGAATTAAAGAATGAGTCAATGAATTCTGCGATTTTTTTTAGTGAGAAAAAATGTTACCAAACTGTATGATGTACCAGATATGCTACTTGATGCAGCACTTGAAGCAGTAAGGATTACTTTTTTTGTTACGAATTTTTGAGCTTATGGATGCTTTTCTTTAGAATCGAAATCTCGGAACTCGGCACTTTGAGATACAGAAAGGGGACTAGTTCCTCATTGAAGCTGGCGGCCTTCTGCTATTTGTTAAATTAATTGTTTTTTTAGTGTGTCATTTATCTCAAAGATTATTGTGGCATTTTTAGTTGTTTTCCAACGCTGTTGGTTTGTTTTAACATTTTTGAAATTTTGTAACATTTTCCGAAATTTTTCGAAAGGGTCATTACCATGAAGAACGTGTGAAACAGCTATTGTGCAATATGGGATATAGTAAGTTTAAATTTATATGTTATTGTTATGTATTTGATTCAAAACATGAACTGTTATGGCTGTGCAAGATGATTTAAGTGATTTTTCGTTGAAGATGTTTGGTAGCCCGTGTATTTACAACAAATTTACATTGTCGAGAAGATCGGAAGAGTGTTCTGTGGTTTTTGTTTTCATGTATTCTCAAAATATGTACAAAACTGACATAAGCTATGCGATAAGACAATGCCACAAGGGGTGGAGCCAATGGGGGTAGGCGTGTGCAAAGTCATCCAGATTGTCAAAAGAATGGAATAAAAGGCAGAAGTCGGCAAAAAATAAGAGTGCTCAAAATTGTCATTTTTATATAGATTCATTGCAAATATGAGTTCAGTATCCAAACAAAACAAAAACTGGCTCAATCCGACTTCTGAGTCACGAGTAATTTATTTCCAAAGTAAGATTAAATTGACAACGTTTACATTTCATTTGGAATCTGACATAATTTCACATAATTCACACCAAAACAAAAGGTTCAATCTTCTATATATCAGCTGTTGTTAATCTGATTTCAATTGATTTTTTTTTATTCGATAAAACTGTATTCCAATTTACAGGGAAACACTAACACTTGGTTTCATCATCACATGAACTTCCTGGAATTATTTTCAGTATTAGCATTTTTATTATATTAATTTAGAAATGACTAATTTTTCCGGAAATAGACACTTCAAAGGTGTACATTTCACATAGATAGCAGAAAATATAAAAAATAGGATCGAATATTTCTACCAAACTTAGTAATATTAAAGAACGAACGAAAAATGAAAATCAAGGTCGTACTAGGGAAGAAAATATAAGTATTTTATGAAAACCACTATGTTCCCCAGAATTTTCGGCGTTCTTTACTTATTTTTCTCTTTTCTTATTTAAAAAAAAATACGAATAGTCTAGGATGAAATGGGAATTGTAAATTGTTTATAATCAAATACCACATAATTCCGCACTGATTTGTGAAAAAATTAAATTCATACCCTCACCAAGAAGCTGATTGGTGTAATTCTGTACCCCAATCCTCCAAGACGTGCTCCGTCCCTACAAGGAGCATGTAAGTACATAGCAACTTTATTGCTATTACATGAAAGCATAAAGCTCTGATGGCGAGGTTGATAAATACTTACTTATTTATTAGACAATCACGGTAGCGATGGCGACAAGAGTATTTTTTATCAAGATGCAGTGCGTCGGTTGATCGAATTTTTAACTTTTCAATTCAATTCAGTTTAATTCAAAAATTTTAAAGGGTATTCAATACACAATACATGAGGTAAAAATCACAGATTCTATAGGAAAGGCTATTTCTTAACCATCCCAGGCCGTCTAGAGCAGGACAAACCATTTATGTTATACAACAATAGTAAATATGCTACGTAGAATTAAAAATTGCGCAGCGCATGGAAACTGCTGATTCTGTTGTTGGACGCAATGTATCATGGTAAAAATATTTCCACCGCCCCCTGTCGTCAGCGTGTACCAAGTTTATGAAAGATTTGTCGATTTTTTCTTAGAAATGAAAGGTGAAAAAGACACTCCAAATGAACGTGCATCGGCGTCATCAGCGACTACATCCACCGCAGAAGCAAGCAGGTAATTTTAGATTGTTCACACAAAAATATTTTTCATGTTGCGTTTACCGAGTGTCCCAAAAACATGTCGTCGTGCGTCCCAAAAAATAAGTTAACACATACAGTAGGTTAACGTAGATATTTAGCAGTTTGATTCTCGTTGAATGTTGAATATTTCTATAATATTACTTCCTTTACCTAAAATGAAGTAGGGGAGTAACACAGATAAAAATGTTTCATAATACAAATGCACAACTCCGACGATTGTAATAAGTCTAAATGGACTTAACAAACGCTTTTCTTGTTTGTGATCACAATGCTGTTCCGCACGTTCTATTTTCGCTTGTGACGTTTCTTTTTTACACTTACTCGATCCTATTCTGCTAATTGCTTTTTGCTTTCTAAATTCTTAGTTTCCTTACTCATTCTCCACTACTGTTAAAGGGTGACATGGCTGAAGTTAATTTGGATAGATTTAATCCGTTAAAATTCTTTCTGATTGGAGTCGATGTTGTATCTTAGATCTGGACTCCAATACGAAGAAATGGAGACAACAAATTTTTCCACGATGTACAAAACCTCTACAGCCACATCTGAACGGACGCCTCCAGCTGAGGTTGAGGAAGAGGATGAGGATGAGGAAGAGGATGATGAAGAGGAAGAGGAAGAGGAAGAGGTTGTAGCTGCTGAAGACAGTGGTGCTGAAGAAGGCAATTGCTTTTAATGTTAACCCAATTTCTTATGCCTGTAACAGTTATTTATACCGAGTGTCCCAAAATAAAGGTAACAGTTTTTATCAAAGCTCGCGCTGTGAGTTTAACTCAAATTTATTCAAAAAGTTTTAAAAAATATTTCTCGGTAGTCAACTTAAAAATTGATACCTAGTTTGATATTGTTTGTGCTTCGAGAGTCGAGATATTAATTCGGAAAGTTCAAATTTTCCCCCAATCCAAAACCAGAGGTCTATATTTTCGTCTAAACTGGGTATTTTGATCTCCTAAACCATAGCGTTTTACGAAATGAATTTAATGGTTCTTGGAAACACGCTCAGAAAGAAATTCGAAAAATGAAAATGAAACACTCACTTGCAGCCATTATGAGGTGCTTTCTCTTTTTTCAGCATTTTCATCAAAAATCTACCAGAATGAAACAGCTGATTTTAAAGAGTTCTTTTTGGAATCATTGTTCGGAAGTGTTTTCAAAAACAAATTATGTTGTCTGAAACACCACAGTGATTCAGAAAATCCTACAACACGATATTTTAAGAGCATAGGCCAAAATTAAAACCTCTGGTTTTGAGTGGGGGGCAAATTTGAATTTTCAAAATTAATATTCCAACTCAAAATGCACTGATATCAACAAACAAGGTATTTATCTTCGAGTTAACTATCGAGGATTACTTAAAAAACAACTTATGACTTATTTGAGCGATGTTCTCAGCACTAGCCTTAATAAAACGTTTTACCATATTTTTAGGACACCCGGTATATGAAACATTAAATTTCGTTTTAGAGCTTTTAATTATTTTGACGTTATTGTTGTTTTCGCTCTTTTTGGAGTTATTGTTCTCATAGCTCTTTTTGGAGCTTGTAATTACTGTATATTGTTAGGGTTGTTTGTCTATAAAGCTTTCCAACTCTGTTATAGTTTTTTAAAAACTAGGTAAAAAAATCTAAGCTATTTTATGGAATGGAGTGCTTTCACTGCTGGTGTCGGCTGGAATGTAGTTTAGAATGCATAAATTGTTGCGTTCTTATTTCCCTGTGCGTTATGACCGCTAAGCTGCTTTTGTCCCCCTGGTGCCAACTTGATCCAGTTCACTGTTGAGTTATTAAAACTGTTCATTGTTAAGTTTTATCATCACTTTTTGTTATTATTATTGCTATCTTGGTTTGAAAATTGCCCGAGTTTTTCCATTGCTTTCTTTAAATATTGTTTTAGTAAACAATTGCCATTTTCCCTTTAGTAAACAATTGCCGGTCAAACATTTCATCAAACATTTTTGGAATTTAATTTAAATTGTGGCCAAAATTTATCCAACATCACTTTTCAAATGTTGGTTTTGTGCCAACAAATTGGTCCAACGCGTCCTACATTTCATCAAACATTTGAAAAGGAAAATTTGTTTTTAAGCGCGATCAAGCTTCATTTGCAAATGTTGGTAACCAACCAACAAGGTGGTCAAACGCGTCCAACATTTCATCCAACATTTTTGTGGGCGAAATGTTAGGTGAATTGTTGAATACGTTGACCAAGACTTTTGAAAAGTAACATCAGTAATTTTTTGAAAATTTTGAAAAGTAACATCAGTAATTTATTACTAATTCTTTTCCGTGAATTTTTGCTTCCAGAGCTGGATATAAGTACACCAACTTCAGCATCAAGGTTGAGCACCCCGGCGGTAGTTTCTCGAGCTGATGTGCATGTGAGCGTCGATTCTTCTCTTGGGAATGCAGACTCAAGAATCAATGCTGCAACCAATGATGCCATATTAGAGAGTTTATTACACAGACCAGCTCCACAGACCAAGTGATTATTTTGATTTGCCTTTTCCTTTGTGATTATTTTCGTTGACATTAAATTGAACTTTCATGCTCGGAATTATTTCCAGTGGGCATGCAAATCATGAGAAAGTTTTTAATAGTTAAACAAGGGATGGACTTCCAAACAGGGGGTAGCACAAGACAACAAAATTAATTCAAGAGATAAAGTCACTATTAGCATTTCCAAGGTGACTTCCTGAAAATATGACGTTTGTTGAGGTTTATGAATGACCCACAGGGATCTTCTAGGGGTGAAAGGATTAGGAAACAGAGGCAGAAATTGCGGTTTAGGGGCAACACCTCATTGCATTGTTCGAGTTGAATCTAGAGCGTTTCAGGTGGCTTCAAAAAAATAGTGAAAATAATTTTTGGAAATTTAAGTAAATTATTTGGATCATATGATCTGTGCACTTCACAGCATCTCTTTTATATCATACATGCAAATTGAAAAGAGCAACATTTCTATTTCTCTTGATATGAAAGAGTTCCAATGAGCAGATACGAACGAAGACATTTAGATTCATCTTCAAAATAATGTTTAGAAAATGGAGCGTACAATTCATTTTATTTCAGCAGCCTAAAACGGTCTAGGCCTAGGTTCTGCTCGAACAATACCGCAAGGTGTCAATGTTATTCAATTCGGTTATGAGAAGGTGTCAATTTTATTCAATTCGGTTTAAGAGAAAACTCAAAGATTTAAAATCTATTTTCAGAGTGAAAAATTGTCATGTTTAGAGCTGAAAATTTTTCCCTTTTTGGGATTTTAATTTCAGATTTTGGATATGCAGTTTGTGAAGTTTAATTCTTTTTTTAGAAGCACGGGCATGCAGCAAACTACAGCCTCACTTCTGAACAAAACGAATGTCTCAGAATGTGGCCCGTCACTTGACTTAGCCATAGGATCCAACAAAGACCTTGCAAGAGGCCCGTGTAAAAATCTTCTTGGGTACGTGGTACTTTGTGTATGATTTTTGATGATTGCTTTGAAAATTGTAACTTATCACTCAACATTTCCGTATCATTTATTCAACACTTTCATTCAGGGTTTGACTGGCAATGGTAGAACTAACTGGATATATTTTTCGATTTTTATGACTGGTTTTGGGTCTTGTTGCCCTAATTGTCACCCTGCAACGAAACACCTTTTTTTGCTATCAATATCAGTCCATTCTCAAGACGTTTTGGAAACAATTAATCTTGTAAAGAATGCATCTGGCTTGATGTTAGAGCATACAGCTCTCACAAATTCAGAGTCCAGAAAATTGATCAACTTTTCTCCAAGCGTAATGTTTGATCTTCAAAACTTTCCTCATTAAACAATGGAAAATAGGCGTGGTTTTGGTGTGGTACGTAATTTTTCTGTGGGTTTTCTCAACCGACCGTGATGCTTTCCTGACTCTGCACAAATTCAAAGAGATTATCGAAAATACAAAGGTATTTCACTTCAGAGCGATGCTCCATTCAGGGCGAAATTACTCTAGTTCATCATATTTTTTGTGTCTGGCGTGTTTCCCCTCTCAAATTTAGCTTGTTTCTCGTTCTTTTAATTGACTCTGCACAAATTGAATCTTAACTTTGTTCCGTTGTTCCTTTGCATCTGTTGTTCTATTCAATATTTTATTTTTCACTTGTTTTTCCATTCTTAGGATGTGATTTACGTATTGTTCTTGTGTCGAGTAAAATTCGGCCAAACCTTACTTTCATTTAAATCCTCAAAAAGTCAAATAAGACTAAAGTTAGATTTAACGCTTGTATCAAGGACGTATTTTGGTCGCGTTTATGATCAATATCAATTGAATTTGACTCGACACTTTCTCCTCGTTTTTTCTACACACAGTGGAAGAAAAACCAATGCAGCGGGTGCGAACAAATCATTGCGTCACGGTGCACGGAAAGAATTCCTGTCCAGAGCTAAAGCCACGAGAATTACAAATCGTGTTCCTGCCATTGGTAAGTTTTGCTCCTGCAAGCTTTTTTGCATGGCTTGACATTTCTATTTAGTGCTGGCGCCAAACAAATTTTGCCTATGAATTTCCTGCAACGGATTGGAAATTAACATAATCAACAACGCAACTTTGGAAAAAATTCTTACTTTTTGAAAAAAATTCCTGCAACCATTGATTACACGGTCGAGTGCTTTTTCATGCAATGCTTCTTTGAACGAAAGGGCTTCACACTTTGTGTTGGTTTCAAGGTTTCTTAGATTTGAGGCATTTTGCAATCAAATTTCGAGACTTGGAAAGTTGATAACAATACCGGGTTTCTCAATAGAATGGCTACACGTTTGAAAAGCTGCTATGGAGGAGCTTAATTTTTGACATTATTTTTCCTGGGTGCTATGGAAGAGGCTTTAACTTTAAGTTTGATTAATGTATTGTTGTTTGTAGCAATTAATTGATCAATACTGTCCTAATGTTAAACACTTAAACTTAAATTTACTGAACTTAAATATGTAAAAAGATGGGTTGATGCAAATAAACTCTAACTGAATATAGGTAAAACCAATTTTATAATCTTTCACCTTTTGCAATTTCAATCCCTTCTGATATCATAATTAAAATAGTAAAAAACACAATTCCAGAGTTAGATATGTTAAATTTCTCGGAGTCCTCTTGGATGAGCACCTCAGTTGGAAATATCATATCAGCGAACTTTCAAAAAAATTATGAAGAACTTGTGGAATCTTTTTTTTAAATTAGAAAGCTCCTGCCATTAGAGACTATGATATGCATCTATAATTCATTGTTTGTATCTTTTTTGCAGTATGGCATAACTGTCTGGGGTCAAACATTTGATTCTTACATAGATCAAATATTCAAATTACAAAAAGAGCTGTCAGAGCCATCTCGGGTCAAACCTATCTTTCCCATTCTCTTCCTATTTTTAAAGAACTTGGGTTACTTAGACTTTTTAGGCTTAGACTATCAACTTTTGTTTACGAATCAAAAAAAAAAGTTAACACCTTTATGTTTTCATGATTTTTTTTCTTTTAATTCATCTGTTCATCACTACTCAACTAGGCAGTCTGACTGGGGTGATTTGTTTTTGATTCAAAAATCCAGTCTTCGATAAGGCTTGAAGTCTATTCGATATCTGGGGGCAAAGTTATGGAATGATCTACCAGTAAATATCAGAAATTCCTCCTCAAAGTTTTCATTTAAAAAGAACCTTAAAGTCTATCTACAAAACAACATGTAATGATATTGCAAAACATTAAGACATTGTTCTCTATTTATATCAATCAAAGATCATTAATTAGGATAGGGGGCTCTCTTCCCATTAGTTTACCTACTCAGAGAGCTCCTCCTTTAAGAAATTCTTCATGCAATTGTACTTTCTTAATAATTTTAACTTTAATTATTTTGTAAAATTGTATCACTTTAATCGGTATTGTATGTTTTTTTAGTTTTAAATTGTATGTGTTGAATTTCAAATATATACATAAACTGAAAAAAAACTGGGGCAAGATGCGACAACTTGTCAGCCATTTTCGACCCTCTGTTTCTTAGGCCCTTTTATATTTTAGTGTTTTATTTTTGTATTATCTCTTTTAGACAAGCTGCGGTTGTGTTTTCTGTGCCAAACGATTCGTTGCAGATTTCAAGTCAACATTTGACTGAATCCTAAGAGAGCAGAATTCGAATAACAAAAACAGAAGTTTAATTTTGCCAATGATTTATGAAGTTGCCGAATGGTTTATGATGTAGGTATGGGGCATTGAGAAGACATGTACTACCAAGAGTATTTTTTGTTGATAAAATAGCCCTGGAAATGAGGTTGAGTTTCAGGGCCTCATTTTCATGATGGGTGTCATGACAACCAACCTTTCAAGTTTGTTATTCTGATATTTCAAGCTGTCTTCTTTGCTGTATCAGATTATTCAATCATGGTAAAACCAAAATCCCCAAAGAGAAAAATGAGGGAGTACAGAGCAAGGCTTAAGGAAAATAGAGACAAAAACATATTTGGAAAATGATAAGGAAAGAAAAAAGGTTGTTAGAGCAAAGAAAAAGGAAATTGGTCTTGGCATTCATGTCATTAATCACAGACGTCCTTTGAAAAGACAAAGAGTTGCTGATCAACAATCAAAGAAAAAGGCTGCAGCATTACCAGCTCTCGCAGTAGAAGATAAGCCAGTTGGAGTCTTCAAGTCAAACCAGAGTTTTGGGGAGAGCTGTTTCCAAAGCTTCAAAGCATTTGCCATTCAGCCCAAGAAGAAAGAAACTTGTAATTAAAAAACTTGCAGAGAGAGTGGGTCTCGTGCAATCAAGTATTGAACCAAAAACTCATATAAGCCAAGAAATGAAGGAACTTGTGTTTGAGTATTTTTGCAATAATGACATCTCGAGACAAGCTCCTGGCAAAATGGACTACATAACGATTTGGGAAAAAAATGGAAAAGAGAGAATTCACAAACGACACATGTACTACACAGTGAATGAGACATATTCTCTTTTTAAGCAAGACAATCCTGATGTGAAATTGGCAAGTCCAAGTTTGCAGAATTGGAACCAGAGCCTGTGCTTCACAGGAAGGACACTTCTAAAGACGCCTGCCTCTGTTTTAACCACGAAAATAACATCCTTATTTGTGAGGCTCTCCACAAGGCAAATCCAGAGTTTCATGTGTATACAAGTGACTTTGTGTCAAGCTTTGTATGCTCTCCGATGTCAGAAGCATGCATGCTTGGGCAGTGGCCAATGGCTCAAAACCTTCAAAGAATCGTCGTCAAACCAAGAAATAGCCTGGTATCAGTGGTCAAGGGAGACCAATGAAGTAGCTCCATCGAAACGGAAGGAAAAGCAAATGGCTGCAGATGATTCAACTGTGAGAGCAAAGAGGACGGAAAAGAGATGCCAAGTAGCTACATTTGGTGATGCTTTGGCATTCCTGTTACAGCAGATACCTGCCTTCTTGACTCATGTGTTCATCAAAAGAGAACAAAGCACCCATTTTCTGTTCAAGCTATGCAGCATCCCACCAAGAACTGCAATTGGGCAGGTAGACTTCAGTGAGAACTATAATATTCAGCAGCAAGGGGATGTCCAGTCTGCCCACTGGAACCAGCAGCAGTTGAGTTTATTTACAATTTACGTTTGGTTGCACAAAAAAGCAAAGAAGCATCGTGTATGAGTGAGTGATCATTGGAGCATGATAAGACCACAGTACTGGTTCTATGAACAAGCTGTTGGGTGATATCACCAAGAACAATGGCGTGAAGAAGGTGGATGTCTTTTCTGATGGGCCATCTTCACAGTTATAGAACCAATATGTGTTCAATGCCCTTTCATATCTCCTTAGATGTCACTGCTTGGATCGCCTCAACTGGCATTTCTTTGCTACGTCACACGGGAAAAGTGCGGTTGATGGCATTGGTGGTAGCGTTGAGCGTCTGGATGGCAACATTGAGCAGGCAATAAGTTATGACTAACCTAGAAGATTTCTGCAGTGTAGCAATAGGCAAGCAACACAAAGTTGAAGCAGTTCCAATTATTTCATCAGATATTCAAGCAGCGGCTGAAGAAATGAAGTTAGGAGAAATCTTTGCTCATTCAACACCAGTTCTAGCAATTAAAGAAACACTTTGTTTCAGTGGAAGAAAGTGGCATCATATGCAAAGATTATTCGCACCAACTGGATGTTAAGGCTCTCACCTTGATGAGTAGCAGTTTCCTTTCCAGCAGTGATAATAATGATTCTGAGCTAAGTGAATGATACGACAAAAAGTGTCAGAAGTTTGCACCAACGAAATTGAAAGAAGGCGATTATGTTATCTGCCAATATGAGGGAGAGCTGTTTCCAGGTGTTGTGACAGTTGCAATTCCAGATGGTATTGGAGCTACGGTCGAAGCAATGCAGAAGTGTGCAGGTGGATGGAAATTGCCTGATAAAGATGACATGATTGACTATATGAAGAAAGACATTATTCAGAAAATAGACTTTCCAGTCCCAGTTAACAACCGTGGCACCTACAAAGTTAAAGAATTGGAAGAAAAATGGGGACTATAACACTTTGTGTGCAGAGTTTTCATCATAGTTTTATATTCGGAGTTTGTATGTAAAGAGTTTCTGTAAATTTTCACCATATACGTTATTGCATAAACAGATTTAACTCGTTTGGAATTTAATTTAAATTATTTTTGATGAAAGAAGTCTTATTTCAAAATACCTCCCAGTGTATAACAGGTGTGTCAATGATATTTTAGATCGCTTTAGATCAGTTTGCATGTTTCTCTGATACAGACAAAATTTGTAATCTCCGTTACAAGCCAATTGTAATGTCCGTTACACAAAGCTTTCATTTTTGCACCAAAAGTGAGTTAATTAGAAACTAATAGGCTTTGATTTATATAAAATACATGCATTTATAACAAATATCCAATCTAGATACTTTGCTATAGAAAACAATTCAGAAAAACATTTTGTTTTTAAATGTGTACCAAATCAATTGACTAAGTGATGTAATGTCTGTTACGGTCCAAAAATGCTCCATAGGTAAAAAAAAACAAACGAAAGACAATTACTGAAACAAGACAGACGTATGGTGCTTTTAATTTTGGATTCAGAAAATAAAAATCTTTTTGGAAAAGACTGTGTTAATATCTCACTGTTTACATCCGAACAGGAGAAATGCTCTTGACGTGTAATGTCCGTTACATGGAATCGCCCATATGTCATTTAATGGCCTTTCGATCAATGAAATTCGAAGAGTTGTATTTGATTATGCAGAGCAGAACAAAATCAAGCATCCCTTTAACAAAGAAGATAAGATGGCTGGGAGGGACTTTGTTGATAGTTTTCTAAAGAGACAAAAAACATTGTCATTAAGGAAACCAGAAAGAGTGGCACTCATCAGAGTATTTGGACTCAATAAGAAGTCTGCTGAGCATTATTTTTTTAATTTAAAAGAGCTGTTAGACACTCATAATTTTGAGCCCCATCAAATTTATAATTGTGATAAAACAGGACTAACCTGTGTCCACAAACCAGTTAAAGTTATTGCACCCAAAGGAAAACGTGTTGTGGCATCATTAACCAGTGGCGAAAGAGGGCAAACAACAACAATCATTAATGCCATGAGTGGAACGGGAATGTTTGTCCCTCAAATGATGATTTTTAAAAGGAAGCGCATGAACC
>JAYJMH010037587.1:0-15755 GCA_036873815.1 Phacellophora camtschatica | reverse complement strand
TGTTTATTTTTCTATATATACAAACAACATCTTTTATTTCATTTAGCTTGAAAATGATGTTAAGATGACATCGAAACTTCGCTCATTATTATTGTTAATACTTATAATTAAATGTTACAAAAATAATATTCTTATTCGAGACAATTGTTTAATGTTGCAAATTGAGCCTGCAAAAAATTTTAATGACAGAAATTCCCCACGCAATCTGCAAACTTTACAGTCTGAGTATGGTGCTGGAATACTGCACATGATTGCATGTTCTTTTTGATTTATTTTGCTTTATTTATTTAGTTTTCTTCTCTGATAAAACATCTTTTGTTTTGGGGTTTTTTCTTTCTTTCCTCCAAGCTGCCAAGTGTCAAATTTTATTGTCTGGTCAGCTTTGGTCTGCTGCCTGCACAGGAAAATGGCTTAAAATTCAGCACAAAAGAAAAAATGTGAAAGTTTTAAATTTTGACATGACCCAACATAACAAGGCTGTTTATTTAGTGAAAGTATACAATACTGCTATTATCAGTCTGTTTCTTGAAAAAATTTGATATGTGTGGTAAATTGCATGCATGGGGTTGTTTCCCATTAAATTTTTAATTTCCACATGTTTGCCACTGTGTGTGTGTGTGTGTGTGTGTGATTGCACACATTAAAAGAAACATACTGATATTTTATCAACAAAATTTGAAACAGTTCAGAAACGTTTGTACACTAAATTTTTCAAAAATGTTTCCAGGCTGCAAACATTTTATTTTCTGAAGAGAATGCAAGTTAAAAGTTGAATAGAAAAAATTCTCATTGTCTGATATATATTGAGCAGAAATTTGATCCCTTTCCTGCAGAGAGATATTTTCAAAACCTTGACCTCTACTTTCAAGATTGGAAAACTCACTCTCACTCCCAACTACTTACTCTCACTCCCAACTACATTCATGCCTTTTCCGTTGCTTTAGTTTTAATTAAATTATTGTTTCTTGAGTTCACTTGCAGCTAGCTACTTGTGCCCAAATTTATACATGTTTTCCAGCCTGGTCAACTTTTAAGGATTACAACAGCAACTGCGCAGGGAACCCTGTAAAATTTTGAAAAATTGTGCAGAAAATATGTCCTCTGGCAAGCAAAAAGCCTGGAATTTGTTGGGCTGAAGAATATTAAAAAAATGTAAATTGTAAAATAAGAAATGTCAGCACCCACATACATAAATACTCCTTCTAATCATGTGCTTGCGGCAAAGCAAATTCTACCTGCATACAGTTCTATTTGTTGTAGGCTTTGGGACTTAGTCACAGAATAGTTATTCTGTGACTTAGTTGAACTTACATTTAGAAAGGTAAATAGCAAAATTTACTGGCTGCTCATTTTCTAATGTAAAGCCTAAGTTCATTTATTGATGTTTATTTCATGTGATCAGCAGCATGGCCAGCTCTGGAAAGTTGGGGTATATTTAATTGTCTGAAGGTATACCCAACTATTTTTGCAGTAGTATTTTTAGTTAAGAATACATTCTGACTTGGGGAAGGTTGAGTCAATACTCTGCCATCCCCTGTGGCCGTACTTCTGCATGTGATGAATATCAGGGCTTTCAGTGTGACGTGCGCGAGCTAATTAAACGCGAAATAATTTGGATTTATTTTTTCGAGCTCTTGATTTGAAACGCACTATACCGTAAATCCTCGAATAAGCCCCCATCATCGAATAAGCCCCCCCAAAAAAATATTTTTTGCGAAATAAGCCCCGGGGGCTTATTCGAGGATTTAAGGTAATGATATTTTTGAGAAGGGTAGGGGGTTTGTGAGTTTGAAAAAATCGGCCCAAAAATAAGAAATCAAAGCTAAATGTTCTTTTTAAAAGCGCTTTTTTCTCGAGTTCTAAATCTCAAAATTATAAAACCGAGATAATTATTTAAAACATTTGATAAAAAGAGGCCAATTCAATTAAAAATTTTAAATGATGACTAAAACATTGCCCATTGAAACATTTTGTCAGACAAACGCCTGTCTATGAGCCACCGTACCTTAAATGAGAATCTGATTGTCTATGGAAATGACCCCCCTTGGAGACAAGAAGAGAGAGATGAATTGGTAGAAAGAGCTTTAGAAATATTTATCTGAAGAAACGCAGAAGAACTGTTCTGAGCCGGCAAGCGTGAAATGTTCATGACGAATTACGAAACGAAAAACATAAAGAAGGCAACAATAATTAACTCAGTGACGACGATAGCGAGTTTGCAGCATTTGTCGAGGATCTGGACAGCGATTGAACATATTGACAAACTTATACGTGCCATGTAACATAATTACATAAACTTTAGTTGAATGTGGTGATTTGTTAATGATTGAGCTTTTCTTTAAATTGCCTGCTATTTGATCAAGACCTACTTATGATTAAAGCGATTAGTTTTCTAATAAAAAAATAGCGCACACAGGCGAGCTGACGTGCACGATTGACCGCGCGCGTCTAATTTATTCATTGATAGGTCTGTCACAGTCAGATATTTTGCGCAGAAAGTTTAAACCTTTTCTGTATGAAAGAAGATATATTTTCAAAATCTTAACTTTCAAGGATTCAAACAGCAACTGTGGAGGGAACCCTTTGAAATTTTGACAAAATCTGTGCAGAAAATGCCCCTGATTTAAGAAATGCATGGACAGAAAATGAAGGAAACAAAGTTGGGCAGAGAACGCATTCACATGACAGTCTTGTTGCAGTGTTTATTTGAAGTTATGATGGAGGTTTAATATTACTTGTGCAGACTTTTATGATTTTATCAGGGTGACACATTTTTTAAACCTTTGTTGTAGACTGAAACATTTTCATCTTAATTTTTCTCACTAAAAATATTTTCATCTTAATTTTATACAGTTCATATTCTTTGGAGACTTTGATCAAGAGGAATATGACAAATACTTTGAAGGTGTCAATATTGTAAAGGTTTGTTTTTATTAATGAACCTTTTTACAATAACGTAAAAACTAGTTTGTTTTATAGTCTTTGTTTTGCAATAAAATTTGAATTTTATGATCTAAAAGTGTTGCCAGAAAATGTGTGTGTTTTTACAATGCAAGATGTCTCTAGATATTAGTCACATGAGAACTTTGGCTGCCTCTTCTAATGACCCTTAAATATAAAACGTGTTTAAAGATGCAACCTTGATACATTGTGTTGACCTTTAAAAAGCAATTTAGCCAATCTAAGGTTAGCTACACACTAAGATAAAAATACAGTAAAAATTCATTTTCAATTGCTTCCCTTTTGTAACAGAAGTGGGGGGGGGGGGGTGAAATTGACCACCCTAAGATAGGAATGTTTGGCATACCAAGTTCTCTTGATACTTCTTTTCAAAATCCAAACATTGAAAACAACAGAAGGAATTGTGTCCATCCTTCCTCAGTCATGTCCTTTTTAAAAATTTTCAGAAATTTTCAAAATAAATTGGTCAATATCTAAATTAAAGAAAAAATTTCTGCATATTCTATTCCTAAAAACACATTTTTTACCTCACCACCCAAGGTATGAATTACATTATACTCACCCAGTATGTAGAAATTGTATGAATTGCACAGTTAATACATCATGACTGTTAATTTTTTAAGACACAAATTATTCCAAACATTTTTGTTTTGCTTGTAGTTTTCAAAGATAAACGGAAATCCACAACCTGGCATTGAATGTGAGAATTTTGTATTTATTTCCTGTTGTTTTCAATTTCTATTTTACTCTTCTTTCTATGTTGATTTATTGATCCTGTTTACTGCAAAGTATTTACTGAAAGGAATCACCAAAAATAATTTCCAAGTTGAAAACAATATTAATAATTATTTTATAGTGGGTGCACCATTAAAAAGTAGCTATGTCTGCTACTAAGTAACTATAAACAATATGCAGAGGAGCTGTTTGCAATGACAAGACCAATACTAGAAATGCTGGCTTGGCCTAAAATGTTTTTGGCAATTTATTTTTTGGTGATACCTTGCTTGCCAAAACATACCATATAATCACAGTGTTATAATCAATAAAACCAAAAATAGAGGATTTTCGCTGCTGCAATATGCTTAAAATAAGATGTCATGGCTTTGAGAAGGCTGTAAACATTGGCTTTCCTTTTGCATATTTCAGGGATTACATTGTAGATTACATCGGTATTTGGATAAAGGTATCCAACTTAAAATTGAAGCCTCTTGTATCAACGTCATGCAAAAACAAAATTACCAAAACTAAATTTCCTCCATAGTACTGTGTTATGATAATGATAAAAATACTGCATGATGTGATAAAGCTCATCCACAGCAGCTTTGCAAACATTGGGATTCTTTTTGGTACATTCAGTTCATATTGTGTTTTGAGTCTAGGGAAGAAATTCAACATATCTTGATAAATGATATGAAAACGGTTTGAAAAGATTGTTGATGTGACCCCTGGAGTTGTCGTTAAGTTTTCAAAACTTTTGTTCACAGGTAAGAATGAACAGGCTCAAGGGAAGAATCATCATGAGTGTGCTGAAGAAGCGAAGGCAGTGTCTGATATACATTTGCAACAGAAGAGTGCTTCTGTCAGTGATGGAACTATTGGTAATGATGTTGAAAGTAATAAAAATGTGGATAATGATGATTGTGATGTCAGCAAAGAAACATTGAAAGGTATGAAATCTATTTAATGTATTCAATACATGCCAAACTGTTTTGTATTTGTTTGGGTGTCCTGAAAAGGTAACATATTTGAATTAATGTACTAATGAAGATATTGTCTTTCATTATTTATCATTATATATTTTATGTTATTAAATATTACACATACAGTAATATTTAATAGTTAACTTGGTACTTTACTCAGAAAAAAATGTTGAAATCAGAGTTTCCATCAGAAACGGGCAAGACACTAGCCAGGAAAATGTTTAAGAAGAAGACCTAGTTTTTATTCTCAGATTTGAATAAAATAAAAGAAGTTTTTAAAATGGAGTTTGCAATATTTGCATCACTATTTTGCGTCAACATATTTAAATGCATGAAATTCAAGTGTTTTCCAACATGTTTCTAAGACCATTTTAGTTAAAGACACTGGTTTTTATCATGATTGCAAGTCTGGTGTTTGAAGATAAATATCTAAGTTCCCAATGCATCAATTTTGAAGAGTAAGGTACCAAACTTATGTATAATCTAACTGTTAAATATTGCTAGTAAGAGAGTAAGTCAATTGACTGTAATCAGAGGTGACCTGAACGCTCCTTTTTCATTCACTGCTACCCAGAGGTAGGGGTGGGCACAATTCATATCCCTTATCTGAAGACCACTTACCATCAGTCCAACTCTTCATGCTGAAGTGCTAAGCAGAGAGGCACTGAGTACCATTAAATCTTTGGTATGACTCAGCCAGGATTAGAGCGCAAAACCTTCAGTTCTAACCACTTGGCCAAGCTTGCTGCTGATGTAATATTAAATATGTTCAAGCAGTGTTACATATCATCTTTTTGGGACACCTGGTATGTATATATATATATACATATATGATCTATTTTAAGATGTTTGCGAATAGTATGGTTGAACACAAACAATTGTTTTTCAGTCTATTTTGAAAATATTTCTTTAGTTTCGGAGGAAAATCATGTTGAAGAGAAAGAGGACAGAAACTCAGGTTTGAGCTCAGATGGAGAGACATCAAATGTCATAAAAGCAGCAACTGCAGAAATCAAAACAACAGTAATTAAGCCGAAACCAACATCGTGGGCAGCTTTGTTCAAAACTAACTCATCAAGTGCACCAGTTAACACCAAGGCACCAGCAACTATGTCAGAGCATTTTGAAGAGAATTTCACCAAGCCTGCTGTTTCATCAACTTCAAATGCAGTGAATGACCCTTCAAGGGTTATTCCTGTTGAGAAAGATCAAAATGCAATTGCTCTAGCAGGTTTGTTTATAAAAAAAATAATTTTGCATCATGAAGCATTCCTTTCAGGTAGTTGTTTAAACATAGCTATATTTGTATTTGATTATATATCTTGATTATATAGATAGTCATGCTGAATTGTTTTCCAACCTTTTTTGTAATTTTTGTACTTTTAGCATTCAAAACTTTTTCATGAGAAACATAGAAAGCGCTTCAATACTGAAAGTTTCTTAATTGTTCACAAATTTTGTTTTTTAAGCGTTTCTTAAGTTTCTTGAGCAGTAAAAGGTAAACAGGATAGCAGAAGTATAAAGTCAGGAACATGTTAGCACTACAAGAATAATTAGCATTTCATGTCAAAGTTTATTTTCTTATAAAGGGGTTTCTTGTAAAAATGTGTGTTTTGCACTTTTTAAAATATTTGAGCTCTTTTCCCAAGCGGTCTGCTGCACTGAGAAATCATGGCCTACTCTAAGGTCGTATACAAAACAATTCGAATTAAAAGTCAGTTTATGTTAAGCAAGTCGAGTTAAAGAAATTAACCCTTTCACCCCGAAAGAGTAGTATTCCCCACTGACAAACAACATAAAACGTCCTATTTTCAGGTGGTAAATGCGATCAGAAGTTTATATTTATTTCAGATACTTCAACGTAATTCTATCATGTAAATTAATTTGGTTTGGATGTGCTACTCCCTGCAGAATAAAACTTGCACAGGATTTGCCTGTTTAGCAGAAATAGATTCGGCCGTGAATAGGCCAAAATGGATATATGAGAGGCTTGAATATTTTTTTTTGCAGATTTTTTGCAAAAGTCCACTCTTAATCTTGGCAGCACAAATTTGCAATTACGTGGTTTGATAAATAATTCTAATTGGTGCTACATAAATGCAACTCTGCAATCTCTACTTGGATGTTCTGCATTTTACCGATTGTTTAAATCCCTGCACCCTTTTAAACAGAAGATTAATAAAGCATCTTCGACGCCATTGACGGATACTATGTGAGTTTTTCTTTTTTGTTGTGCTCCACAAGCTCTGCTAATGATATAAATACAGTTGAACATTGTTATTTAGTTTTTGAGATATCTGAAGCTAAATTAACACCGAAAGCTCTCCAGGGATATACAAAACAGTTCTACTAAAAGTTTCCTCCATGGGGAATCCATTAGAAACCCACTATAGTTAAACATAACAAGGGCAAATTTTGTAACAATAGTGAAATCGACATGCCAACTGCAAAGCGAATAGCCATTCAAGGCAAAGCGAATTCTCTCAAGCAGAAAATCAAAACATGGCCTCGTTTGTTTTGATTTTCTGCTTGAGAGAATTCGCTTTGTCTTCCATGGCTAATCGCTTTGAAATTGGCGTGTCAATTCAAAATCTGCCCTTGTTAGTTGAACCCTCTAGAAAATAGCTGTATTCTTTTATTTTTCCATTCCCCTCGACTTCCAAGGTTCTGTCCCCATGTCCCTGAACTGCTTCCAGCATGACTGATTGCAATCTCAGGCACTTTTTGATTTTTTCCAATGAAGTTTGTTCTTGGCATTGTTCTTGAAAAGCTGAATAAATACTTCAGTGAAATAAATTATCAATGTTTGTCTCCGTTTTTACTTTTCCAGTTTCAAATGCTTTTTAAATATTTGATTTCATAACGCAAACAGCTGTTCGAATAGTCAGACAACCGATATTTACATATCTATCTGCAATATAATGCAATGTAATCTAATGAATGTAATAGATCTGCCTGTCTATCTATCTATCTGTCTATCTAATTTAAATCTAATAACAAACTTTGCACGCTTACTAATGATCTTATTTAAAATATAATTTTATGGTTGTAAAATAATATCAGCGAACTTTAAATTAAAATTAGATTGAGAGCTGATGAAAGTTAACTGTTCATTTAATGAAATACTGGGCGACCCAAAAAAAACTATCCCCTTTTGCAGGTCTATAGCTTGAAATCTGTGTAACTACCAATCTCAATTTGTGTACAGAATGATGTCGGAAGGACAAACTTAGTGTTTGGGATATCAACCAGTCGTCTGCAATCGCGTTTACATGACTGGTAAATAAAATAGCTTTCATCTGCCAGCTTTAAACTTAAAGTCAATTAAAAACCCACCATTCGTTTCCAGTCTACATTTTGACATAAAAACAACCTTCTTGCTTCTACATCTGCTTCAGGAGTTTCACCAGTGAATCTTTTCAAATTTTAAACTGCAAAAGCGCCATTACAACAAGCATGTTGTTTTAATGTCAAAACATGGACTGAAATTTGTTTTTTTCAAATTAACTCAGAAGTTCACGAATTAGGGCAATTTTAGTTTCATTTTTTAGACAGGTAAACGTGGTCGCAGATGACTGGGCGATACCTCAAACTCTAAGTTTGCCCGTCGGATGTCGTTTTATGCATAATTTGAGATTTTCAGTCTCGAGGATTTAAATCCACGGCCTTACAAACGGGGATAGGTTTTTTTTGGGTCACCCGGTAGTTTAACTAATGAAGCGTGCTGAACCGTATGCGATTATTAGTGCTTTTTGAAAATCATTGAAAAATAAGAAAGTTTTGATAGTATTATTATTATTACTTTTATTATTATTTAAATATTATTATCATTAATATCAGTAGTATTATTGTTACCTTATTGCATTATTTGTTTTTTGTAGGATTGACTTTGCAAATGAGTTTTCTGTCTTGGATTTTAAAGGTAATAGTTGTATTTTATGTTTCTACGTTTGTCACGAGAATATTGGATGTGGTTGTAAATATCATCTTATTAGCAGAACGGATATAATGGGAACATCTCTCCCAGCATAAGAGGAGTACAATAGAAATTCTGCTCTGGAAATGTTGTCTTTACTCGAAATAGACTTGAATGTTTGCAATATTTATTTGAAGGAACACTAAATTAACAGGTTTTTTTAACACGATTAGTTTGGCGCGAAATTAACACATTGAAATTGATTTTGGCACGAAAATCCTCAAGCCGAAGTCCGTGGTCGAGGCTGTTTTCAAAAACAGTTGCTAGTTAGCGAAAGAACAAACTTGTCTCGCGAAGCAACATTGTCAAATTTCAATGCTGCGTAGCAAAACTGCTACACAGACCGAAAAACCGCATTCAATTAGAAGCGAGTTGTTGTGTTAGTCCAAAAAAACGACGCATAGCAAGGCAATTATGCTATAGCAACATTGCTTTAAACTTATGGCAATGTGTTGTTAGTGTATATATATTTTAAATGTATTTATTGCTCATTACTTGCACATTCTTGTGAAAGCGTCTCGTTTTTTCTGTTGAATTATGATGAAAAGTACGAATTTTTATTTTATTTTTTTTAGCCATGAATCATAAGAGTAGGAAAGCTGACGACTTGAAGCTTGGAACATCATTTGAGCCAAAGCCAGTTTATGAGATTTTGTCTGTTTTAAAATCAACTTTGTCTGAAACAGTAAGTTCTTTCGTGTATTTTCAAACTTTTATCATGCTATAATGGCCTGAAATTTAGCAAATTTAATTGTCACTCCAAAAAAGAGTTTAATGCTGAATTTGAAAATCTTTTGTGAGATACTTCTCCCTCCATGCTTGCTCACATTTTTCAAAACAGTGCCATCAAATTCAATTTTTATGGTCTTTGTTTCTGGTCAAAGACCATAACGTTTGAATTCGATGGCGGCAGCTTTGAGAAATGAGCAAGCATAGAGGGAAAATGACGAAACAAACTGCTCTCGTATGCGTGAACATTTCTTCATTTCTTCAGAAGATCAATAAATAGGAAAACAAAAGAAAATATTTGTAAACAATGTGGCTCAATCTGAAAAATCAGTTTATTAAATGTAGGGCCTATAACAATAGGCACAATAGGAAAACAAAGGAAAATATTGCCTAACTGTTTTCATTATTTATTCACGCAATTTATTTTTATTAAAAATTTGAAAAAGGGAATTACGTTTTGATTTCAGGGAAAGCAACAAGATGCCGAAGAATTTTTAACATTTCTCCTCAATGGTTTGCACGAAGAGTTTGTCTCGTTAAACGGTCTTATTCAGAATAATACAAAGCCAAAGAACCATCCAAATGGTAGGTTTTAAACGTCTTGATCTAAATTTCTTGATTATTTGATAAACATATTTTAATTACCCCTTCTGGCAATATTTTTTTGCGAAAAAATTAAATATCTAACATCTAACCTGTTTCTTCGTAGAAATAGTAGTTAATGGAAATATCTCGGACATGACAAAAACTCATTCAGACGATGACAAGCACCCAGAGAAAGATGACACGGTTTCCGCTGATGACTGGGAACAGGTGGGACGAAACAACAGGTCGTCCAATCTCAGAAAGGTAGGCAATATTGTTTTGATGTTTTTTAAATTTTCAACTTTTTTAAATTTGTTAATGTTTGTTTATCCTTCCTAGGTAAGTAAATGTGTACCATCTCAAGGGGTAAGAAGTTATCAAACCAGGGAATGGAGTGGTGCCCTCCCCTACCCGCCATTGGTTGCTAGCAGCAAATGAATAAGGAGCCTTCGCGTTGCCTTCGGCCTACTTTCTTACTTTTACTTGGATTTCACATCTTGTATTATTTTAATTAATAACCACATGAAATCCTTATTATTGTAGACCTCGGAGAACGAAACATTGATAACGAAATTGTTTGGCGGTATCATACGATCATCCGTTCACCACGCTGGAGCCAAGGAATCAGCAACACTTCAGCCATTTTTTACTATTCAGCTGGATATCCAAGCAGAGAACATTTGGAACATTAAAGATGCTTTTGAGAATTATTTTACGAAAGAAAATATTGAAGGTTTTACGTCTTCGAAAACGAATTCCAAGGTACATTAACTTATGGGACAGATTTTATTGTTTATACAACTTATGGGACATATTGGATTGTTTATACAACTTATGGGACATATTGGATTGTTTATATTGTAGCAGCAGAAACCCTTTTTTTAACTTCATTAAGTATGACTCAATGATTACTGGGTAGACTTTGGCAAACAAGTTTTCTTACCAAGTTATTAAATTATACGGTATATATATATATATTTTAATTTATGTTTTCAAATCAGGTTGAAGCATCTCACAAAACATCCCTTGAAAAGCTACCGCAAGTACTGATCTTGCATTTGAAATATTTTGTCTATGACAAAACTGGCGGATGTCAAAAAACTCACAAGCACGTCGAGATATCAAAAGAAATCGAAATTCCAAGAGGTACGTTTGCTTACTATTGCTTACATTGTTTACATGCTTACTGTCTATGTTTACTTACTATTGCTTACACATTTCTACATTGATTATTTTTATTCTAGCTATTTTTAGTTGTATCGAGATTTTTGTTTGCATTAGACATAATATTTTTTATTTTGCTTTACAGATGTTCTATCAACAAACCTTAAAGGAAGAGTTCCATCAAATCAGAGAATGTATCAATTATTTGCTGGTATGTATATTCCGATGCCAACTAACATTGCTCACAAAGAAATTTAAAGGAAATAATTCTACCAATTGCTTCGCGTTTTAGATTGTGAATAAATGTGTAATATTTAATTAATATAATGTTCAGCCCGCAGTTACGCCCTAAAAATATGACATTTTACGTTGTTTAGCAATGAACCATATGAAATTTGTAATGTTGCTTTTAACCGGTTAAAAGTCAGTGTTAATGTTGAAGGGTTACTGTTGGGTTTAACCGGTTTCTCAGCAAGAGATTTGTATACTGCAGTGAAATCTTGCTATTAAGAAACTACTTTATAGATGGACTCCATGCTTCAATTTTTTGGTCCCTTGCTGGCAGGCAAATGAGTTTATTTGTAATGCAAAACATCATAAGAACAAATTCACACCATTGACAATGTTACTGCTGTCCACACAATTTGACAATGTTTTCAGAAAACACAAAGTGTCTGGCTGTTTTGCCTGCCAATAATGGAAATTGACACATTGGTTTCAAAGCGATTATCCCTCGAGAACAAAGCGAAACTCTCTCAACTGGAAAATGAAAACATCTCCTCCCCAACAATGTTTGTTTTCGTTACGTTTTCGTTTTTGTTTTGATACGGCCGTAAGGCCTATTGCTAAACATCGTAAAACGTTATACCTTCAGGTGCTAGATGTAAACAACTTTCTGTAAACATAAATAAATGTAAACAATTTGTGATATTTTAAAGCATGTTTATCTTTTGAATTAAATTGGTTTATATATGCTACCCTCTGCAAATCGAAACGTGGATAAGATTTTCTTAGTTTCTTAGAAGTTACAAGGAAATGGAAAGGGTTCCATATGAAAGTGGAATCTTAGCTTTGGCAATTAACTATTTTGTTTCAAATTGTAAGTGTCTATAATGCCCTGTGATTTTTTTCAGTTGAGTTCCATCACGGAAAACACGCGGCCGGAGGACACTACACGACAGCGGTAAGGCACAAGGATCCCCTGGGATGGATATGCTGCAATGACAGTATCATACAGAAAACGCATTTCAGCCAAATCACTAAACAACAAAAAGACAAAGTACCTTACTTGTTATTTTACGAACGTATGAGTCATTTCGTAAAATGAAGAATATTTTTGAGGAATATTTTTCACAATTTAGCATTAGAAGCATGTGTTTTAAACTGATATCTGGAGAGCTTTTACAATACATATAATTTATTGTAGAAAATATAGGCATCAGGGGCATGTATTTTTCACAATGTGCTCAGCTTTTTGTTGGGGAAAAGAATTGCGATTATCTGTTTTGTTTGGGAAAAAACTCTGTGAGGTTTTTTCTTTGCGCGATGAGAATTCTGGGGAAAGGAAAAATATCAAAGTTATTGAATAATACCCAATTGATGTAGTCTTTTGAGCTTTAAGTTTATTGTTGTTTAGGCTTGTAACGTGTCAAACAAAAATGTCTCCATGTTTGTAAAGTCGCCGTGAAGGAAGATGCTTCAATTTGTAGTTTGATGCCTAATTTGCTAAAACCTAGCCAGTATACACTGCATTATACGCGATGAAATCCAAAATATAGAATTTATACTCCTGCAATCGGCTAAAAGTTATACATTATGGCTTTTGGAAAGTTCATAACATTGAATTAGTATAGATCAGGGATTACTTTGGTAACGAGTTCTTTCATCAACGTCATGCAAAAACAAAATTACCAAAAATAAAGCTTCTCCATAGCACCTTTGCAAACGTGGAAGCTTTGTTTAGGCCAATCGGTGGTACATTTTGATTAATTTTGATAATTCAAGGTTCTAGTTTTCAGACACCTTACAAGTTTGTTTTGAAATAGCACGTGACAATTTTTCTGTGTTGTGATTCATTCTTGGACACAAATTTAGACTTTGGACCTCCAGTTTTAGAATTTTTGATTCTCACAGCTATGATAAATTTGGCATTTTGTGTCTTTGGATTTTTTTTGTGGTCTGACAAGGAAAACATTTCTACAAAGAAATTTATGGATTGGTTGATTGTTTGGTTGACAATGCTCCAGAACACGGTCAGTTGGGCAGTGTTATAAGAATGAATAAATGAATTAATGAATGAATGAGTGAATTAATAAATGAATGAGTGAGTGAGTGAATGAATGAGTGAATTAATAAATGAATGAATGAACAACTGAATGAATGAAATGATGGAATTCCAACGCTATTTTTAATATAAGATTTCTAAACTGCAATTGATATACAACATACATAACAAAACATATTAGGCCTACAAACGAGTTAAACACCGGCAAATATCCACCCAGGACCATTTAGCCTAATGCCCTTTCCTCCAAGATTAGGCCTAGCAGTGCAATGGGAAATTTATTTCCACGTTGCAATGTTATTGTTTGTCGTTATTATGAACCTGGCTTACAATAAAGGAGTACTGATACATACACGTAAATTTATGTTTAACTTTGAGCACGATTTTCTTTGTTTTTGCCTCGTATGTGAGTATTCCCGTTCTCGCCACTCCTGGAAACTGAGGCGGATGAAAGAAAATTTTATGTGAACAGGGGCGGATCCAGACGGGTGCGAAGGGTGCAAAAATTTTCCAAAATATTTGTGAAAAATGGACAAAAAGACAGCCCCCTTCATTCAAATTTCAGGATCCGCTCCTGGTGAAGTTTAGTTTTTAAACTTTTCCGCGTTTTATTTCTTACATAATTGATTTAGAGAAAGATAATTTCAATAGGATACGACATAATACAAATATTGCATTAATTAAATTGCGATCCAAATATTGCATTAATTAAATATTTTTGGAACTTCATTGGATTGCTTGACTTTTACTTAGACTCTCGATCTAGTGCTCTGTATGTCATGTCTAAGTTTGATAAGTAAAAATGAAAGAAAAGAGTTGTTTTTATCAGCTTCGTTCTTCTTTGACAACTTTGCAGTAAGGTTTTTTGGTGTTTTTAAAAATGATTGGAATTTCTTACAGCATTTATTTTGCAACAGTTTTTTGTTTGTGTCAGAGTGGAAGCAGGGCGCTGGGGAGGAACCAGAATGAAAATGCAACAACAACAACAAGAGGGAGGGAGCGAACCAAGTAAAAAAGTTATTGGAAAAGTTGTTTCGTTTCTTCGGTGCAAAGGTGCTTCCTGTAACCTTAATCTCTATGGTATCTATACACATGTTTCGTAAGAATTATTAAATTGTAGAAGATGGTTTTCTTCGGGAGAGTAACAAGATTGGTTGGGAAGAACTGTTGCTTGAATTTACTGCCACGAAACTACTCGCCACAGAATTTGAAGTTGAAAAACATTGTCATTGGCAGCAAGAAGAACAGTGATCTGCTAGTTAGCTCAATAAGATGTTCGAGTGCTTGTACACGCAGCAGTATCAAAATGCACAATAGGCCTAAAGGTATTCACTTTGGAGGAACAGAAAGATATAAAAGCACGGCAAGTTTTTAGCTTTGAATTCTTGAGAAACATTTGTGACGATGATGTCTTGGAGCTCCTGTTGTCTTGATGATGATGATGTTTGGTTAAAAATTTAAATCCCAAATTTTTTTGTTTCCCCAAAAAGTTTCATATTTTTAACCAGGAGATGAAGTGAGAGAATCAAAAAAATGGAGAACGTAATAAGTGCAAGATAATAAGCAGGTGGGATTTCGACTGTGCAGATCAGACAAATAAGCTAATAACAACTGCCATGTGTGGTGCTGCTGTCCCAATAACAATGAAGGTCAGCAGTTATGTGACCTTATTGCTATTTAGGACAGGACATGGCAGTAGCTGTCTAGTATCTGCACAGTAGAAATCCATCTGCTTATTATATATTGATTTATGCTAGAGGCTTGTCTTGTGACCTACCCAACAAGTATGGAAAGTTGATTTTCTGTACACCTGACATGTACACCAGAAAACAATAGAAATATTGTTTTTCTATTGTAGAAAAATGGGTTGAAAAATATTGTTCAACTATGAATGACTGCATCTTCCTAACTACTGCAAACCCCCCAAGTTGATCTATTCTTTAGTGTACTTAGAGTTAAAGGTATGAGGATTCCAAAAATGAAAAAATATTGATGGGGGGTTAATGTATATTTTTTGGGGGCACAATTCATTAAAAGTGACATTTTGGTTTGAGACTACTGTCTTTTGAGGTATATGTTGATAAACTATGCATAGATGAACAAATCTCAAAAAGACCTTTAGAATGAGACCTCCCCCACCCCAATAGGACAAATGTAAGAGAAGTTACGTATGCTTCATTACATATTTTCAAGGGATGCAGACTTCGCGCTTAGGCCCAAAATGAAAAAGGACATAACTCGGCAATGAAAAAATATATCAAGGTGAAATTTTCAGAAATTTCATTTCTCAACCATATCAGCAAGTTCAGAAAATTTCATCAAGATCTGATGACATTAGGTTTTTTGATGTGTTGAT
>JAYJMH010037576.1:0-15757 GCA_036873815.1 Phacellophora camtschatica | reverse complement strand
TTTAGATACTTCCAAGAAAAGAAAGAGAAAATATTTGCGTTTTGTTGTTTATTTGTTCGTTTATTTGTCGTACTTTTCAAATTTGGGTTTTTCTTGTTTCCGTATGACAATTGTTTAATTTGTTTTTCATGTATTTATCATTGTGATTTTTCCGCTCTTGCAAATATTAATTCCTTTGCGTACCATTTTTCGTTCTTTCAAAAATTATTTCTCAACACCCTAGCTAGGATTTTTCTATTTATTTATCGTTTCATTGATATATTTGTTCGTTCTTGCAAATATTAATTTGTTTATGGCAATTAGCTTATTTGTTTTGTTTGTAGATCAGTTGTTTTTTCTTGTTTATTTATTTTTTGTTCTTGTGAATAATAATTTTTTTGTTCTTGCAAATAGATTGATTTTCTTAAATTTATAAATTTTGCTTCATTTCTTCAACGCTTATTTGTTTTTATCCATAAATATTACGTGGACCTTAAATTTGCGGTTTTTTGATTTTTTCGTTCTTGCAACAATTATTTCTGAACCCCTAGGATCGTTTTATTTCTATATCGTTTCATGATAGATTTGTTCGTTCTTGCAACTATGAATTTGTTTATGGCAATTAGCATGCTTGGTGAATTGGAATACCACCACACGAAACATTTATTCATATTTTTCTATTATCTATTATAATCACGCACGTTGCATTGGCTAGCATAATCATTGATGTTTATATTTTTGGGTTGAGTAAATATACAGCTATGGTATAATCATGCTTTGTTACTGTTTCATTGAGTTGCGTTTATTGTTTGTGTTTATTAGAATTTAGTGATTAAGCCCCTTGGGGTACTTGAGCCACGGCTTATATTTGGGGTGGGCCCAGAATCCCCGACAAGCATTTAAGCATTTCACAGGACTTCCCGGAACGGGATCAGGGCCAAGGGGCACACATTCTGCTAGTTATTAAATGCGATCCTGATTCAATATCTTAAGAAGAAGTTTCGAACTATAAAAGATAATTGAAAACCGAAAATCAGATATTCTTTCGTTTTAAGGAATAAAAATTGGTGTCATATGCACTTTAAGAAATGTTGAAAGAGCGTTAGTTGAAATATTACAGCATTTACGTTCGTTGTCAGTTGGTGGAATATGGCCGTTGACTTTCTGATTCCTCCTTCACTAATCGATTGACATGACTTGTAATTATGGCGAAAGAGATCTTGCTGTTTAATTTCGGGTTTTTAAGGCCCAACGCTTACATCGGCCAGACCCCTGCAAAAAAAACCATTGATTTACTGAAGCATTTTTGAAATCCAGCCTCTCTTCGTTGGCATGCGCATGGTGGAATATGGCCGGTTACTCTCTTTTAATTACCTTCTAGCCGGTTACTCTCTTTTAATTGCCATGGTCTTAACTAAGGTAGCTGCACGTTTGCCACGAGCAATAGTATTCGGATGATTTGTTTCCTAGCGCTCATGCAATGAAATTTTCAATTGCCTATTCCATAGGACGCTACATTGTATGTGTGCTTGGAGAGAAATCAGTGCCGGGGACAGGGCGCAAATAGCATGACCTAGCTGAATACTTTTTTCAAGTCAGGTCATGTCTACTCAATGTCGATTATGAGGGAAAACAATGGAAAATAAAGAAATTATCATGATTTGGAAGGGTATGGGGGCAGCTACCCCCGTGGTTCCGGCACCCTGTGTTTACTGGGTGCCACCAAAAATATCTGCATCTGTAAAACATGCCCCATTGACACTACACCTGGTTTGTACATGTAAGGCCAAAACCAAACATTTTTATGCTAGTCTGACAATAATCTCACACTACTCAGATTGCTAGCTGGGTCATTTTTGTTCAAATTCACTCAATATTCATAACCTCGAACAAGACAAAAAATAATTACTATCCAAAGAAATAAAATGCTAAAGGAAGCGGTACAATGTTTTTCCTTATCTTATTTCTTGACAACAGAAGAAAAAAAAATGTAAAACTAATTGTCAAGACAGAAGTCAGTTTACTGTCAGGATTTGTGGTTTCTCATTTATAAGAATTTGTTTAACATAAGTTTAACAATCTTGAATGTAATTTTAATAAAAAAATAAGCAATATAAGTAAATCCTCAAATAAAAATATTTCCACAGATTCCTTCAACATTAATTAACCTTAATTTGTGAAAAAACCCAATATAAAATAATAAAAAATTGGAAATTTATGAAAATACGAAGAAATGGGTCAGAGCTTTCTGACACCCTCCAAAAACAAACTTTGATACTCTTAAAAATTGAAACAAGGCGTATGCACCATACAAAAAAAACAAAACTAATGTAACTTATTTCAACCAATTCTTTAACAGAACATGCAAGAAGAAAAAAAGCTCAAATGCACCCCTATAACAGAAGAAGAGTACGCAAAGGTCTTCAGAACGTTTATTGAAGGTTCAACAGAATATGAAGAAATGAGAATTTTGATGAAACCCATCATCAATAGCTTCAGCAAAGAACCCATAAGTTTGATGAGTATTGGAGCAGGTACACATCACAACTAGACACATAATATAGATTGAATATTGTTATTGATTTAATTAGGGAAGGGGGGGGGGTTTAGAGCATAAATAATAAAATCTTGAGGAGCACTGCAATGGAACAAAATTATAAGAACACAAACCTTTGAACAAAGCTAGCTGCTGTCATAAAAACGTGTACGACGTGTGACATCATACTGTAGAAATTTAAGGCCAAATCTCTTCTGGTCAAATTTCAGATTCTAACCATTCGGAACCATTTTCGCAAACCGTTATTTTAAAATAGTGTTTTTAGAATAGAACACTAAGAATATATACTATTAATGGTGAAAAATATGTTTTATCGAGCACTAGATGATTACTTTTCCACATTTAATAATTTTTAGTTTCTGTACAGACAAAAAACTGCTATAAATTTTTTCGCAGCTCCATAACGGATATTATCGGTTATATATAGGCTGTAAATTGGAGTTAAACCAAACAGAGAAGATTCCCGGAGTGGGCGAAAAGGATACTTCTATTTACCGTTTAGCTTGTATTTTAGGAACTGGCTGCTTTGAAGACGATTTTATAAAGAACGATGGATTGAAAATAAAACACTTTCACGCCATCGAGCCAAACGAGATGCATCTAGCTGAGCTGAAAAAGACTGTATCTGGATGGGAAAATGTCAAAGTCAACATTTATAAAGAATATTTCACAGAAGAATATGGCACAGAGGAAAGGTTTGATTTGATTTTAATGTCACATATATTATATTGTGTGGAAAGACCGGCAGAAGTCATGATGAAAGCAAAATCATTTCTGAAGAATGACGGAAAACTAGTGATCTTCTGCCAGACCGAAAAAGGAGGGCACGAATTGTTCTTCGACATGATGAAGTATGTAACAATGCCATTTCATGCAATCATCAACAATCACTATGTGACCACTGAAAGCTTGTCAGAAATCCTCAGAGCTGAGGGAGTTAAGCACGACGAGGTAAAAAGCAGGCCTAGCAAACTGGATGTTTCCGATTTTATTACAAATACGAACACCCCAACGATGAATGATGTCATCACCTTTCTGTTACAAACAGACTATTCTAATCTCACAACAAATATCCAGAAGACAATTTTTGACATGGTGGCGGAGAGAACCAAAATTGGTGAATGTGGAAAATATTTACTCAACCATCCAACTGGTATGATTGTCATCAAGAATGAATAAAGAAGTTTGGAATTAGGACAAAGGATTCAAATGAAATTTGCAACCTTATTCTAAGCAGCGTGATTTAGATTTTGAAACAAAACTAACTTTTTTCATCAACCCCACTCACACGAAGGAGGGAGGATTCCGTGAAGGATTATCGTCCATAAGTTAAGTTACAGAGCGTTTACGAGCGATATTTTCTGGTCAGGATCGTCCCAGCAAGCGAATTATCTTTTAGCACCGCGTCATTTGCTCTAACCACAATAGATTTTCATATAATTCGATCTGAGAAAAGATAAACTGAAACTTTCAGTAAAAAAAATTGACTGGCTTCCAACAAAAGAGTGGAGGAAAGCATATCTGGTAACGTTTTCAAATTCTTTAAAGGAACATCACCAGCCTATTTTTTGGATATGTTTCACCCTTCCAAACAGATTCAAACTACTCGTAGATCAAAGGATAAATTAACTATTCCCTTTCATAATAGCAACATAGGCCAAAAATGTTTATCGTACATGGGCTCAAGATTATGATTTTGTTTCTTTTAGCTTTTAGTAAAAGATCATGTTTTTATCGGTTAAACAACACCTCTAAAAGGGACCATCACGGAATTATCTCTGCCACTCTACTTAGGGGTTTTGTGATTTTTTAAATGTTTTTATTGATTGATTTTGTGATTTGAATACTCTCTAAATATTTTATAACTCTTATTTTGTATTTTTACCGTGAAAACGTTTAGTGGTGAAATGATACATACTTACTTACTTACTTAGGCCATTTTGAGAACAATCTTAAAAGACGATTTTTTTTCTATTTTTACGACAGGGAACATTCTGTGAACCCTGTATAAATATACAATATATAGAATAAGTGCAATTTCAAACATGTTCATAGTTTGGCACACAAATAAAAATTGAGTCTTGTAATCATGCTCAGAAAACATAATATCGTTTTTAAAGTCAATACCAGGCATAACAAAGTCCTACAATTAAGCGTTTATGATCCAAAGAGATTCAAGCACAAACATTTTAGGACACAAAATTATTCCAGCGTGATATGCGTTTGTATACCCTTATGCTAAAGTGTCCGGATACACAAACGCATAGCAAAATTTGACTGTGCGAAAGGGTCCCCCATTGTTTAAAATAGGCTACACAAATGCATAGTCACAAAACCGTATGCGAAAGTGTCCGGGTACACAAACGCAAAGCAAATTTTGACTATAATAATAATAATAATAATAATACAGCCTATCAGGGGCGTCCCCATAGGGGGGTACGGGGGGCGTTGTACCTGCCAATACTTTATCTCTCGGTACAAACGAAATTTCTGTCGGAAATTATTTGTATAAGTGTCGTCATTGGACCACATTTTTTTAAACATATTAGCAAAAAATCCACAATTGTTTCCCGGAAAAGATCACGGCTTGCAATTTGCCGACAAGCATTCTTGTTAGAAAATATGTATATTTGCAATTTGCCGACATATAGCATTCTACATTTCAAATATTTTTCCAGGGAAATCCCTGTTTTTGTCATTTCCATCCAAATTAAACGCTCATTAATGGTTGCAGCTACTATGAAGTGCTTTCTCTTTTTTCAACAATTTAACCAAAAATCCACCAAAATGAAATAGCATGTTTAGTTTTCAAGAAAATTAGTCATGGACAACTGATTTTCAAGATTATTTTTAAACGATTATTCAGAAGTGTTTTCAAAAACAAAGTATGTTGTCTGAAATACTGCCGTGATTCAGAAAATCCTACAACAGGATCTTTTAAGAGCAGAGGCCAAATTTAAAACCTCTGGTTTTGAGTGGTAGGCAATTTGGACCTTTAAATTATACCATCTCAATTCTCAAACGATCAATATCAACAAACAAGATTTTTATTTTCAAGTTAACTATCGAGCATTACCTAAAAAATAAATTTTGTCAGATTTGAGGCATATACTCAGCATGAGTCTTGATCAAAGCTGTTACTTTTTTCGGGATACAAGGTATAGTAAATGCAGCATGTACCCACCCCCCTATGACAATGAAAGTATCCCCATGATCTACAGCAGCCGCAGGCCCTTCGGACGGCACAGGGACAAGCTAACAATGATTTATAACTTTTTTCCAACAAGAAGGACGACTCAGGGGTATAGTGCACCTTTGGCTGGGTACATGCCCCACATTCGGACGGAAGTTTGTCGCTGAAAATATATAGATCCACCAATAGATAGCTTTATAAATGTCTAAATGCCCGTGTATACCCAACATTAATGTTGTGTTTCATCCAAAAAGACACAACATTAAGGATAGTTTTTTATATTTAACCAAACATTCAGGGACATCACTTCATAAAATTATTGAGGAGGTGTAATGACTTTTGCCATGCCCAAATTATTTTGTTCAGTCAATCAATTCTTGGAGAATATTATATAAAAAAAACAAAACATTCACTATTTATGGCTATTTTACGAAGGTCTTGATGCCCTGAGGCAAACGCAGAACAGAGGTCCCTGTACTGCCAGCGGAGCGAGAAAATTTTCGTGGCCATACCCTTTACTGTGGCTTAAAACAAACATTGTCAAGCCATTTAAACCATTAACAAAACCTTCTTCTTATCGTGCTAATCTTCGCTAAAATGTCTATCTCTACGAAAGAAACTCTAGGACTCTTGAAGGGAACCAAATTAAAACAAGACTCTTTCAGGGGCTCGAAATAAAAACAAGACTCCCCGCTGGAGGTCTAAAAAGACTAAGCTAACTGTATGTAGGGCCTCAAATAAAATAAGCATGTGAACCTCCCCGAACTCTTGCATATTCCTAATTCTTGCTAAAAAAGAGCCCATGTAGGGTTCCATCTCACAGGTAACAAACAAACAAAGGACACAGGGCCAGGGTAATGGAAAGAATAAAAAGAACCACCTTTTGGCAAAAAAGTAAAAAGACAAAACTCCAAACATTGCAGGACTAAAACATCGATTAATGACATATAAAATGTTAATAACAATTTAATCATTTCAAGTACATACAATATGAAATGCATTCATAATGTTCTTTTTTTATTATATTCATATTTCTATTATGTTAATCAAGAAATGAACAGTGTAGCAGTGTAATTCATTCCATGCAAATTATATACCTAGGTCACCTCACTAAGGATGGAGATAAAAACAAGATTCATTGTGAATTTTCACATTAAAATCAATCCATAGAAGACCTTGCATACCAAGTGCAACTTCTGCGAATAGCTGCAAATATCTCCAACAGCAATTTATTATTGCTCTCAATTCGGGGTAACAAAAAACTCAAAATTTGATGTTTGGATGGTCAAATTGGGGCATGAGACAGTAATAATTGACATTTAGGTGTAAACGTCTTATTTTACTGACCCTTTGAGGCCTGGAAATTTTACCCCCTCTACCCTAAGAGACTTGAAATATCACATCATCTTAAAATATCATTTTCAATATCCCTGGAAATTTAGTTTTCATCTATTATTTAAGGGACATTGACATTTCGTAGTGGCATTTGGCAGTGATTGTTGGACCCCCTTTATCATTGCGGGTTGGATCTGAATTGGCCTAAAACAATTGTTGTTATTTTCGTAATGTTTTTTTCAAGCCGAAAACTAGGCCTAAAATTTCACTCAAGTGAGTCATCTTCAGATGGAACAAACAATACGCCTATCGATTGGTTTTTATAGGGAAAAAACAAGTACAGTAAAAGGTACTTTAAAAGTCTATTTTCAAACTGACAAATTATGAATTAGATTTCATCCTAAACATGCAAGTAATCACGTATCTGCACTACATCCCCCCCCACCCCCCTCAACTGGGCCTTAGGTCGTGATGAAGGACAAAACCTAAATGTTCATGGCCCCAAAACCTAAATGTTTATGGTCCCTAAAAGTCAAACCTTCAATTAAAATAATTTTTATAAAGATCAATTTTACTTCTAGGATTATTTAATTTACTTTTCATCAAGCAAAAGTTATCCAATTCTTCTATAAATAAATTCAATTTGAGTATTTTTATATCATGCATGGCCATTATAACAAAACGGCATCTACAAAATTTTCAGCTTTTTTTACCATAGTTTAGGCCTACTCTTTTATATAATCTAAAATAGGCATATTAAAGAAAAAGGCAGTCAAAACTAAGCACTGAATTTGAGAAACACATTAGGTAACGCAGGTTGTATAGCAAGAACAGAAAATATTTATATTATATTATATTTATATTAAATAACCTTTCTCTTTCTAACGAAAAAGTACAATCACGTAGCAAAGAACATCGATAAATATGGTAAAAACCTTCATAATCATGCGACGCCATTGCCAATTTTGTTTGCACACGGCATTGCATCAGATCCAAATTACGACCATGCCATTAGTCAAGGCTGCTACTTTCATGGCACTGCAGGGCACTGAAAAGCATGCTTTTTAAAATTATGTTTTCATGGCACTGAAACGCATGACGTTTCAGGGATGTTACACAAACGCACAGGGTACACAAACGCATACTGCACCGGCAAACAAAAACCCATGAAAGCAACGAAGATAAATGCTGCTTTCCATGAGGTAATACAGATTCTCTTTCTGGTATACAAGTTTTCAGGGAACTTTTAAAATTATAACTGAATTTATTTAGTCTCAGGAGGGAAAGGTGAATAGAGTCTTATTTTAATGCTCTAGTGACGCAAGTAAAGCGTGGACAGAGCGCTTAGACTTCGTGCAAGAAGTTAGTGTAAAATTATGGGAAACAGATCCAAAAGCCCCATATCGATAGTTTATTTGTTGAATAGAATCCCTCCGCAAACCTCCCAAAAGGTTATGAATTTGAAGCCGACAAAAGAAGACACAAAATTAGCTAGAACAAATAGTCTTGGTATAGTTGTCATATTAAGGCAAAGACTATTAACATAACATTTTTTTGCAGGCTGGACAGACAAGGTTAACTGTTTAAATGATCACTGCATCATTTCATCAGCTGGTAACGACTTACGTTTTGCAATCTAAAACAAGAACGATGCATGAAAGTTTATAAATGTTACAAAAACCATCAGTTAAAATATTTTTTGCAAAATGGAATGGTAAGATTTCAAATATGGTCATCACATAGTCGCTTCTTCAGCTGGTAAAATTCACCTTTTGCACCTAAAGCGAGAAATTTGTGTGCAGATTTTGTGAATGTTACACAAAATAACAGTATAATATATTATCTTATACAGATGCTGTGGTAAGATAAGTTTCCTCTACAATCTCTTTCAGATATGGTCGCTTCATAAGCTAGTAAAATTCACGATTTGCAATCTAAAGCAAGTACAGTGTGTGCAATTTCATGAATGCTACAAACAGCCTGGGACAAAAATGTTTTTTCACACTTAGAGCAAGAAAGTTGGATCTCTGAAATCCATTTACCCACATGATAACTCTTAGCAATGTTAAGCTTGCTATCAGACATATTGTTGCACTCTGTGCTATTTGATAAAGGATGCACCGAGTTGTAATGGTCGTTTGTCATATGTATTACAACATCAGCTGGGGATGAATACTTTCTTGGGCAAAACCAACAATCACACTGTTTGCTACAATTTTCTGTGTGACTAGTAGTTTCATGAGCTGCCACAGTTTCTATTTTAACAGAGCAACTTTGCTGAAAACCTGCGAAGAAGCTGTTATCTGAGTTGTGTTCAAAGCTTCTTTCAGATATCATCGTATCACGCGGTTTAACAACGAAGATATTGCCCGAGACATCATCACCAGAGACATCAATTAAAGTTCCACAAGACTCTTTGCCAGATCCTTTCTTTTTGCATTTCTTCTTGCTTTCATGACCAGCATAATCATTTCCCTGATATGTACATTCAAAACAATCACAGAAGCTCATACTCTTGATGCATATTTTACATACACCTCCACTGTCCCTTGTTTCACGAGCCTTGTCTCGTTGCATCGTATCAAAGAGGTCACTAAAATCATGATTCGACGATTCAGGATGCGAATGTAGATGATTATTATCATTCAAAAGCAGTGATACATCATAACTAAAAATATCATAGCTTTGTTTCTTTTTTTCATAACCTTGATGTAAAATGTTAGATTCCTTTTCTGATATTCCAACCGTTTTGTCAGTCTTAAATTGAAGTAGCTGGGAATCATTACAATTTTCATGCTGCACCTTTAAGTTGTGTTTAGTCAAAAAATCTTTGCTAAAAATTGAATCTTTTGTCAGTATGCTGTTATTATGGCAGTAACTAAGGTCGCGATTTAATATTGAAATTGGTTGTCGAGCGTATTTCCTGCTTTTATTTTGTAACAAGGATATTTGTTTTCTGTGTCTGATCTCGTGGATAAGACGGGTTGAATTTGCATGAAAGCCTTTATTACAAATCGAACATCTGCAAGAAAGAGTAAGACAAGAATGAATAGTTGGGGTGGCGGAAATCATGACTATTGGTGCGAACCATAAGCAGGCAAAGCAAAGTTATTAAAAGGGCAAAGTTATAAAAATGGTTACATATCAAATCAGTTCTGCCAACCATTGAAAGACAGTGATCATTTCTTCATTACAAGTATGACATATTCCATAAAAAAAAACCAAAAGATTTTAATAGCACATCTTCGCGAAATATTGTTGTCTAATGGAGTTCAGTTCTGTTAAAAATCTCAATAACAACTGAGTCGTTATGAAGTGGAGTGTCCGCTCACGGTTTGAGTCGGTCGATGTTTTTTTGTAAGAGAAATACCAGACACAATGCCATGTCGAGAACTTACCGGGACGGAGAACCAATAAATACTTTATAAAACACTGACAAATGTTTAAAAAACCACTCACTTATATTGTCTTATCCCTCTATGCACTTTCTCGTGATATGTAAGCTGGTTCGATTGTGCAAATTTCAACGCACAATAACGGCATTTGTATAGTTTGAATCCGGTATGTTTGTGCACGTGACGTTCTAGGGCAGAGTATGATGTAAATCCTTGGACGCAAACACTGCATTTGTGTTTCTTAAGACCTAAAATATCAAACAAAATTCCTTTGAAATTACTTCCGAAATACGTCTCCATATAAATGTTCTATAGCTAGTAGCCAAATACCCTAAAATATTTTACCCGCATTTCCTACGATGATAGAAAAAGCCTAAAAATAGTATTCAGTGTTATGGCCCCAGTTACACTGTACTGAATCACTATTATTGGGTTTTGATAGTCATATCGAAAAACATGACATCAAATGTATCTCTGTAATATACGAGTGTTAAATCTACTGATGTTTTTTGCAAGAAAATTGTCAGCCACCATTTTCACGCATTGCATGTCGGTCACGCATTGCATTTCACTCATTGCATCCATGAAAAACAGTAAAAAACATGATAGAGAGAGATGGCTTCCTACAGCATCAGGCCTTATCTCTCGTGGTCACTCCTTACTCTCATTGGTCACTCCAAAGAATCGCGATTTATTCAATGTCATTTGCCTATTTGACTTTTGTTGTTTTTCTGGTTATTGTCATTTAGAGAGTAAATGAACGTTTACAAGATTTACTGCCTTTACTGTCTTTCTGGACTTCCTTTACGCAGGACCTTGAATTCTACTCTGACATCGGGTTCCCAAATTATATTGCTTTTGCACTTGGATCATCCTAATAGTACAAATGATGATCTGTCCTCCTTTTAAACCAGTTGGGTAGGATGATCCACATACCAGAAACGTTTAGATTGAATCCCTTGATCCAGATTGATCCAGAAACATTGATCCAAAAACATTGATCTAGATTGTTCCAGATTGATCCAGACAACTCGATCAAAACAAATTGATCAAGACAAATTGATACAGAAACCTTTCATAGTTAGAAGGGCGGCGCTAAAAGACAACTTGCTGATTCTACCCAGACAAAATACCTTACATTCGTCGCTGAACTTCGGGTGATCCTCAATCCCTGTCAGCTGTTACGAGGATAAATATCAATTCTTGTAAACCGGCTCGCAGCAAACATTATGCAAATAATTTGCAGAATTAAAGAATTAATTATTGAAGTTCATCAAAGAATGCATTTTCAGTCGATCTATTTTCAACAAGAAACTAAAGAAATTAACGGATCTCAGAAACTAAAATTTTAATCAAATGTTTTTATAAAATCATTAAAATATTAGTCTCTCCACCTGGCTACTAGCAACATTTCTTTCTCTAGTTGATGGTCTTATTAGTCGAGCTTTCATCGATGGTTGAAAAAAATAAAAACAGGACCGCAGTTATGCAATTGTCGTTTTGTCGAATGCAACAGAGAATGAAAACGGAGCAAAGTTAAAGATGGCGACCGTTGTTTTGACGACAACTGAGCAACACAATAGAAATGGTTTCCTAAAATTGTAGGCCCTTCTTTCGGTCGCTCAATTGGCAACTTAATTAATCTTCCCTGTGCGTAAATCCTTTAATCTATTAGCAAGTTAAGCGTATGTTGTTTTCATTGGTTAATGTTGCTCGGAGAGAAAACAAACATTAAATTAGTGCAAAAAGTCAACCGGCACCCATTACGTAAACATACTTTTTCTTACGGGGTAACTTGTGACATTGATTTTGAGATAATCTTTCAGGGTATGTCGCCTTTTTATTTTGCCTTATCATTATTATTTTTTTATAAAATATTCGGGAATCTTCGTAAAATTTAGAAAAAAGGAAGCTTAATTTATTACGCTTAATGTCGCACCAAAACTAATTAATGAATTTGAGTTGGAAAGCAGTTCTAAGTTCTATAAATATCGAGGTCATGCTCCTCATTCGCTGTGATTCAAATGCATATATATCACTATTAACAACTGTCACACAACCATGTCCGTTCCAGTATGACATCAAAAGGCTACCAAATCTAACAAAAAAATAACGTTCATGCAAAGAAATTAATGTCATCTTGCATGGCTAGCACAACTCTGAATTAAAAAGATACCTGAGTGTCTTTCAATATGCATTTTTAAATTTCCTTTCGTGGAGTATGACTTCTTACAAATATCGCATTTATGAAGTTTCTTGCCTAAATAAAAAGAAATTATTGTGTGAATTAATTGCAGATGCCAACAATAAACCTGCGCTATTGCACGCGTAAGCTGGCTTGTGCATACAGAAATGCTGCAAATACATCACATGTATTCACACACAATGCTAGTTAATTTTAAGAATGATACAAGTTAAACGCATACTTTTTGTGAATATATTCGTCAGCTAGCTATGAACCGTGTTTTCTTATTAAGGTCACTCTTATAAAAATTTATTAAACTTTTCAGATATTGTGGTTCTGATTGCAGAAGCAGATTTTGCCGCAAGAGTTAGTCTTAGAGCTTAGAACTAATTTTTGTGTTTCTACCTACTTTCTTTTTTTACATGAATATAGTTATTTTCTAGCTTATTATATTCAACCAAAAAGAACAACATTTAATTATCTACTTACAGTTATACTTAGAGTCTTAATAACAGTAGTAGTAGTTAGTTTAGCTGATTGACAGACGTGAGCATACCATATCATTTACAACTCAATTCAACGAACAATTATCATGCAAATTGGAACTCATTTTAACCAATGATAATCATCAAAAATAGTTTTTTCTGGCTTCTTTATTTTTTTAATTTCATTATTTTTTATATTCAGATAAAAATTTTATAATATAAGCTACATTCTACTATACTTTTAAATTGCAACTATACGACACTACGGGGACGATACCAAGAAGAGCGAAATGACACGACTACCCCATAGTTACAGGAGATAAAACGAGGACAATAAAAGAACATTTCACAAAGAAAACAACGAGGAAACACAAACATAGACAAACAACATACAAATAAATACGTCGTTAAGCTACCAGTTAAGGTAGCTTGTAACCAAGTAATTGCAAATTAAAAAGTCTAACCTTTAAACTTAAAGATTTTTTTTCAAAAAATTGCTTACTTGGTTGCAAGCTACCTCAAACTATCATGCAATTGCAAATAAGAACATTAAACACATGGAGGGTTGGGGTATAGAGGAATTCTTAAGGACACGGATAGATTAATCAAGGTGTTCTGTTTCCAAAATAAACTTAATTTTTAAGTTCAGGATTAATGCATTTGCTTCCAAAGGCAGGTTTTCATCTCCGTATAAAAGAAGCAGCAAAATATTTTTCCTCGGAGCTTCAGAATATCCGTACGTTTGGAGCACATCGTTAGCACCAGCAAGAAGACTGCGTCTGTACCCTGTGAAAGATTTGCAGAGCAGCAAAAAGTGTTCCGTGTCTTCAATGCCATCATTTATTGGGCACATTGGGTTGATTGTATCTTTAAAATTGTGTCTAAATTTGTATGAGTTGAGTTTGCCCTGCCCAACCCTCAATTGAGTTAAGTACGCAATCCCTTTTGGATTGTGAATACCATGTACGGAGTTAGCAGAAGGTCTAATCTGTGAACATAATTTCTTTTTGAGAATGCTAACAGAAGTGGATGCTCTCAACGCAAGATCAAGTTTATTCCACTGAGATAAGCAGTTGGGATAAAAACTAGCTCTGAATCTTTCCGTTCTTGCCCTTATTTGCCCTACTGTTGGCTGGTTTCGAAAAATATTGTTTGTTTCATGCAGCGGTGGAATGGGGTCTCGCGTGTAACCAGGCGTTAAGTTATTGATGAATTTATAAAAAAGAATTAGACGTCTAATCCATCTTCTTGAGCTTAAAGATTCCCATCCAAGCTCATTGTGCAGCCTTTCCTGACATGTTCCTCTCCAGGTTCCTGTCACTGCTAGTGCAGCAGAATATTGCACTGATTCAAGTTTTCCCATAAATTAACTCTTTGAGCCATCGCCTCCTTCGGGCACATGATAAATGTCATCACCATAATCTAAATGGGATCTTACATATAGTTTATACAATTCGTTCATGGTGTTTCTTGAGAGATATTTGGACCGAAACTTCAGAATTCCAATCCCTTTTCTTGACTTTGTTATCGCCTTCATTATGCTTTAATTTGATAACAATAACAAGACTATTTCTTCTAGCTAATTTAGGGTCTTCTTTTATCGGCTTCAAATTCATAACAATCTTGGGAGTGTTGGGGAGGGATTCTCTTCAACAAACGAACTATCGACGTGTGACCTTTGGATATGTTTCCCGTTATTTTATACTAAATTCTTGCTCGTAGCCTACGCGCTCTGTCTACACTTTGCTTTCGTCCCTTGCTCATTCAAATAATACTCTATTCATTTCCCCTCCTATGATTAAATAAATTCAGTGATTTGAAGATTCCAAATTTGTGAGGGCTTTGACCGTAAAAGGTATGTTGAGACAACATTTTATCCTAACATCATTTCGTGGTCAAAGCCCTTAAACATTTTTTATCTTTACATCACTATGCTTTTGATAAACTTGTAGGTAGAAACACAAAAATTGGCTCTTCTAAACTAATCTTTGTGTGCACAGTCTATTTCTGCAACCAAAAACTCAATATCTGAAAAGTTTTATTAATTTTCATGGAAGCGTCATCAGTAAGAAACAATATTTTGACCACCATAGTCTGCAGAGCATGGCAGTTCTTGACGAAATCTTGTGCGCAAAACGATGCAAATCTTGGTCTGCCCCCATGCAGCTCTTATTTTTCTCATTGTTTTCGTTATTGAAAACAATAGAAATCATTAAAAATTGATGTGCAAGAAACAAATTTGAAATACATTTTGTGCGTGCACTTGACACACTGCAGACTATTAACCAGACATGGCCCAATGATTACTTCAAAAACGTGGCTGTGCTTATCCGATATAGTGGCTAAAGATGAGGGAAGAGGGGGGGGGGAAGTTATCTGTTTTTGTTTAAGTTTTAATTTCACAGCTGAGACAGAAAACATTAAATGCTCTGCAACGGTTTACCATTTAGTCAGAAAACCACTGACCACATTACAAAAAGGTGGATAAAGTTCCAAAAACACTGTCTTTCTTGTTACGCCACACTTAAAACTCTGAAGCCTGGAATTGAAGGGGTAGCTGGAAGGTTGGAGAAAACAAAGGGGTTGTTTTCAATTGAACTTGATAAACAGCAGTTATAATTAGCGGGA
>JAYJMH010037565.1:0-15758 GCA_036873815.1 Phacellophora camtschatica | reverse complement strand
CCTGCACACTAGCTACAGATAACCACAAATCCTTTTTGAATTCCTTGGAGGATAATTTCTTAATAGTTGAAAAATCTTTCTGGGGCATGGAGCAAATTTTTAGAAATTTTGAATTTTCTCTGGAGGGTGGGTTGACAAAAATCCGTGTTTTGACAATGGCATGTAAAATACAAAATAATATTAATAAAAAATGTGTTCAAGCTCATGGAGGACTATTTTCCTAACAAATAAACATTAAATATTGGGAATTACCTCAATCTTTGTGAATTTGTTCTTCTCTTTGTCCATAAACTGACATTTTAGCCAGACCAGTGTGGTCAGCCTGTCCTCAAACGGGTCGGATACTTTTTATTAAAAAAATACCAAGCACACTTGCCACACCAACAGCCAAGGTAGAAAACAACTTTAAAGGCAATAAAAGATTTAAAAAATGGCATTTGGTCTTGGGGCATGGAGTAAATTTCGAGAAATCATCTTCACAAAGTTCAGGCAATTTGTCAACGAAACTAAACCACGCGGCATCCCAAATTTCAGGCTCTAAAATCTCAAAAGAAAACTTGGGCAAAGATTTTGAAGTCGCCAGACCATCTTTCCACCCTTGTTTTCTTGAGGAAGGTACAAAATAGCCTCAACATTGTTTTATTAAGCCTTTATTGGATGTAAAAGATAGGGTGGAGCTACGACATAGCTTTCAGAGTCAGCTGACATTTTTCCCAACGAAATCTAAAACAATGCGCCGCTGACCAAAGTATTTGCGGTCATTAGATTATGACCTTCAGTATGGACCGAAACAGTCGTGCAATCAGAGAGCAGTATTTCAAAATGGGCCGTCTCTGATTGGTTTAAATTGATCTTATATCACCGAAACATAATCGAGAATATCACTTGACTTGTTAAATAGGTCCTTTATGTAAGCGAAATTTATGCCAATGAAAGTGAACGAAGCTCAGGGGTGCAGTACCACCAAACTCGGATAGGGGGAGGGGGGTGTCCAAGGAAATCTTGAGCTGACCCAAAAATATAATGGAACGAAAACCCAAACCCAAAAATATAACGGTATGGCACATGTTATGATGCAATTTTGCTGCTTGTAACATCTTTTTATTAACATTTCTATGCTATTTCTTAATATTTTACCCAAAAATATAGGACACGCCTCCTATCCAATTCAAGTGGCATTGCCCCCTCCCCTGTGGAAATAAGTAAACATTTACAGCTTTGAAAAATAGGCTTTTGTTCAGTGCTATGTGGCTCTTTTTTAGGCAACTTCAGTCGATAGAGTTTCATTATTTACTTAAGGGTAGCTGATTTCCTGCCACCTATACTATACAAGTGTGCCAATGAACTGAATAGTTCATATGGTCCGCGAGTAGTTCAGTTTTAATAATTTCAAGATACTTCAGTTGTAATAATTATTACATTCATTTCATTTATCAATCAATTATGTTTTAATTTGTGATAGATACGTTTTAATTTTATTGTCAGAGCGGAGCCGACGACCTACTCTATCCATAAGATGTCCGACTCTGACTAAAACCTATTTTTGTATTGTGCTATATGCATTCGGTCACAAACCGTAAAAGGTTCTGGCTCTGCACGAGGGTGTATAATGGGTACATGCAAAAATACATTGAAACATAGAAAGGCATGACCTACTGTGAAATACAATTATGGAAGCATGAATCATTTATAAAGACAACCTGTTTACGCTACAGGGGAACCTCATTGCCTCTTTTGAAATCTACCTGTGCTTTTGTTAGAATAATTCACGTCTTCTAAACTAGTGCCTCTTTTGATTAATGCAACGGATCTTATTGTTGATTCAATAGTTTCTTTTAAAACTCAAAACTTCATGGTAATATGATTTTATATGCTCGTTTTCAATATTATTCACGCTCATGGAATAATTACAAAATTATTCTTAAACCCACTTAATGGCCTGTAATTTGTTTTATAATCTGTTTCAATGTAAAGGTTTTCTTTGTTTGTAGTATTACATTCACAATAGCACCAATAGTTTGCTTTCTTCTGTACTGTTTTTGATAGCAAAACATTAAAGCTTTTAGGTGCGGGTGGTATCATGCTGAATTAGGCCACCTTATACCTAAACTAAAGATTAGGCCAACTTTTCACAATGGTACGAGTCGTAGTTGAGCGGAGATATCAGTTAAGGAGGAGGAGCGATACTATATCAGTTAAGGCGGAGGAGCGATACTATATCAGTTAAGGCGGAGGAGCGATACTATATCAGTTAATGCGGAGGAGCGATACTAACTTAGTCTATATCACAGCAAGGAAAGCTTTCAAATTATTGTTTTATTTTGCCTTTCCGGATTGTTTCCCCTTGATAGTTGAAATAACAAAATCATTTCGGAATAGATTTACCCTGCTGATATCAAAGTTTAAGCTTTTTGTGAACATTCGAAACTGGTGCGAACGAAATTAAAAAGCACCACTTTTGCGGAATAAAGACAACCACGTGCTTTTTCTATTTCTTTCAAATCTAAAAACTATTGACGCAATCTGCAACGGATGCAATGACCATATGATCTGTGGACGAAAGCTAATTCTCTAACCGTTAATGGCACTTTTGGATGCCAATTACAATATTGTGTAATTTATCCATCCTGTCTATATATTTTCCTGCTGGTAAGTCCTTCAAATCACAGGAAGATTTTGTTCAAAGCATTGGTAATGTGAAGAAAAACTTTGTCTATGGCATTGGTCATGATTAATAGACTGAAGACAAATTTTGTTCAAAGCATTGGTTAAATAGTTAATATCTGCTATTTTCAACTGGAGCTTTTACAAGGATCTTAAAATGTAAGTAAATGAAACACGCGTTATATTGTTTGATTTTTTCATGTTAGTATATTGATGTTACCCTAGCTTTTGTTAATATAAGGAAAGGAAAAGAAGGCTAAGTTGATTGCTCGAAGACAGCACCCCCTCTGAAGCTAAGAAGGGTTATCTTTCATATTTTATATGGATGCTACGCTAGATTTAGTTAATATCTTTTTAGTCAAATTAGAGCATGGGAATTCGAACGCCAAAATAGTAGTTGCAGATGATTTCCTACCACATAAAGACGTGAATCTCAAAATTGTTAAAAGTAAAAGTCACTCGCATTTGCTTAACTAATCGCGCTTATTTGAACAAGCATGCTAATTTAGACAAGCGCGCTTATTTAAACAAATGCATTTAACGTTTGCTTTTCAGAAATGTATGAGATTAATTTACTTACTAAACGTTGAAGCACAAACATTGACAAGAGATCTGAATAAGGTGCTCTTATTTTCTTGTATTGTATAGCCATATTTATTCTTGCCAGTTTTGCTCTTCAACATTTAATAAAGAAATTAATCTCATACAATTCTGAAAAGCAAACATCAAATGAACTTGTCTAAATAAGCGCGTCTTTCTAAATAAGCTCGCTTGTCTTGAAAAGCGCGCTTGTTTAAATAGGAGAGGAAGATATTGTCATGTTGTTGCTTGTTTTTGGTAAATTAGTAAAGTACTAACAGTAGCACAGGCCTTCATTGAGAACATGTCAGCTTTAAAGACTCATCGTCAACGTCTCTTTTGTAAAGATAAGCATCCTGTCTTCCATGAAAAACAACCAAATGCCAAATAATATTGCGTCTACTAGTCACCATTGAAAGTAATTGTTTTTTTCATTGTTTATGTTATGTCTTGTTGTAGGTTTTGTGTACAGTTTATTGCTAAAAATGCACAAAACCAACCAACAATTTATCAACAATAAAAAGGGAAATGACAACAGTCGTTTTGGTTTCTGTCTGACTGAGTCAAAGGAGTTTAGTGTTATTGAGAAGAAGTGAATTGAAATTTGCTTCATTTTAGTGAGAAGGGCTTTAAGAATCGTGGTGTGCTTTTTCTATTGTTATATTTTGGTTTCCCATTACCGATGCATTTTTATTGTGTCCTATCACCCATTTTAAAAATAGAAAACACACCAACACTAGGATTCATAAAACCCGTGAAAGAAGTAATCATAGGAAAAAGCAACATAGAACTCAATTTTGTAGAAGCTAAGAGTAGGCCTACAAGAAACGATTTCGATGCTCCTTAGAAAAAATGTAAACTATTTTATTTGTTATGTCGTTCTATAATGAGCCTATATTTGTTCCTGTAAATAATCGAGAACGGGCAATTAATAATCAATTAATTTTTGTCATTAAGATATTATTTGAATGAGAAGAGAAAGTCGGCAAAGCAGTTGATCGTCTTCACCTAAGCGTTTTGTGCAGATGTAAGCTATGTAGTTAACGAAATATAACACATAAATGGCATCCGCTAGTTTCTTGAACGCGAGCAATTAATTTATGGTCATTATGTAATTCATTCTGGAAATCCATAGTTCCTTTCATTAACCGGTCCATTTACGTCGACGGTGGAAAGCAATTCGTGCAACATTTTAGGATAAACAATACGTCATGTTTGTCATCTCGGAATTGGGGGCCGTCGATAGAGTTTTCAGCTTGGGGAGGGCGAGCTTCGAATTTACCGACAACTGGTTGCAGCCGTGCACACTTTTTTATAAGAAACTTGGCTAGAAACTTTTTATAAGAAACTAAAATTTGGCCAATTTTTGTTCTAAATGTTTTGATTCGAATATATGCTTTTGGTCTGAAAACGTTTTCATATAAAATATAATTTTGGCTCTAAAAATTTGAAATCTATTTTTGGGTAAAATATTAAAAAATAGAATAGAAATGTTAATAAAATAAAATAAAATGCGCCATACTATTATATTTTTGGTTTGCTTTTTGTTCCATTAAATTTTTAGGTCAGCTCAAGATTTCCCGGGACACGCCCCCCTACCAGCACTAGATGGTACTGTACCCCTCTCCCCGGGCTAGAGCATCGAATAATTAAAAATAATTGACGCTCTGGCCATGCTGGTACCCAGAGTAGTATCTAAACTGTGGACTGTTGAACAATGTATTAACGTCATTGCATCTACAATGTTGAAATCTTGTGCTTGCAATTAAAGTCTGCCATTTGGACAGTTCCTTCACAGAAGTAAAGCCCACCGCACACGGCAGATTTTTGTCTTTGAAAGACGGTCTTCGAGATTGAACACGTTTATTTTCGAAGGCCGTCTTTCAAAGACGAAGATAAAAATCTGTCGTGTGCGGATCCCAAAGGCAAATATCTTTCAAAGACAGATTTGCAAATACTGAGTAGCCAATGAGCAACTACTTTAATATCACATGATAATCTCGTGATAATAATTTCCCGCCAACTTTTCCTTTGGTCAAAACTAAAAATAAAGCCAGTTTATGCTGATGGACTTAATGTTAATGTTCGTGAATATCCCTTTCTCTTTTCTTCTGGCGATCCACGATCGTAACTAAATTTTTCTGGTATGGCGTTGACGTTTCCGCTGCGCTTCAACAAATTGTAGAGGGCTGCTGCATCTGCAAATTTTTGCCTAGTCGCTACCATTTTGTTTCGAAATGAATATTAAAAATTGCGCTAAGACTAAAGTGCACTCCTCCGCAATCCCCAAGTTCACTTTCAAAGACAAAAATCTGCCCTGTGCGGTGGGCTTAAACGTAATAAATATATGTTTTTGCTTGTAAATGTTGTCTCAGAAAAATTTCAGTATACAAGCAACGCCTTGACTAAAGCTGAGAAGACACCTTTTGTAAATGTATTGTAAATGTATTGTAAATGTATTGTAAATGTATTGTAAATGTATTGTAAATGTTTATTGCTAAAATATTCCTAGATTGATAATCGTAAATTTCACAAGGATTATTTTGGCAGTGCTAGTGAAGAAACAATTCTTTTAATCATGTTTTAATATATTTAATATGTCTCTTAAGCCTAGCGCACACTGCAGATTTTTATCGGTGATATATGCTATTTCGTAAAAATCGTGCTAAAACCAAAGATTTTTATCGTCGGCGAAAGTTTTTCATATCAAACATGTTTGAAATTTGTTTTTCGTCGCTAACAACAGAAACAAAAGTCGTGCGGTGCTCGACGACAAAAATCTTTGAGATATTATCACAAGAACCAATCGGGAGGCAGCAGAAATAACATGTTGCAGAAGGAAAACTAAACGAAATGGCAGCAAAGGTAGATTTTGGAGATTTTTTGCATGACTGAAGGTAAAGATCGTGCTGTGTGCGGCAACGAAAGACAAATGACCAAAGACAAAAATCGCATGTATCGCCGATAAAAATCTGCAGCGTGCGCTAGGCTAAAAGTCGTGTGACTGTTCAATCTTTCAAGGATATCGTATGCCGGTTGATCTCCTCTTTTGAAGGTCACATGTTTCACTCTCTCGATAAATATAATACTTTACGGTTTCTTTTCATTTCATTTATTCAAATGACTTGTTGCAACAAATTGCAAAACATTACAAAAGAAAAAGAACTACCTCATTGAGGTGAAATATTTACAGGAAGGAGCTGAAATATCTCTTTTGATCACGAACATTCCTAAAAATTGTTTAAATTTGCGGACAACGTAGCACTTTATGACAATTTTCGAACAGGCTTTGTTTCAACGAGAGTGAAAGGGGTGCCGCACCTCCGCACTTCCCTATTTACGACGGCCCTGTGTCGGATAAACAAAACGCCACATTCGTCATGTCAGATAAAGAATACGTCGTGTCGGATAAAAAGCGTCATGTCCGTCTTGTCATATGAACACTATGGTATGTCCGTCAATTTGGACAAACAATATGTTATATCCGTCATGTCGTATAAACAATACGTCATGCTCGCTGTGTCGTATAAAATATAAACAATACGTAATAAGTCTTAAACAGTAGGTTTGTAAACAGTCAGGATTTGAAAAGACCAACACCGGTATCAATTTGTTTACTTTAGTTTTTCTATTTTTCTCTGCTTTAGTTGTTCTACTTTACCCGCTTTGGCGACGATTGTAAATAGTTTTTCAAGAGGTCCAGGAATCTCGTTGTCAGGTGTTGTCATACAATACTGCTCATCATACGATTGGCTGAACACACAAAGCCAGCCAAGGCTGTGCAGTCAGTCCTTCAGACTTCTTTTAATAATAAGTTTCCAAAATTATAGCTAATATTTGCTGAACCTTTTCAATCAAATCAATTTTCTTGAGATTTTTAACAGTGTACTTTTGAAAGGCCATTTCATTATTTTATTTCTTACAATGTAAATAAGATGGAAAACCTGCTTCGAGACAGTCAAGAGAATATTGTTTTATCTATAAATCAGGTTCGTTTTGCGTTATGTTTACGATTCTTCTCAAATATTTTTAATTAGGCGTACTTTATATAAAGATTTTATTGACCAGGCTATCCATACTTCATTTGTGGGTGCATTCTCGTATCCAGCGCCTGTAAAATGTAATTGCATTCATTGCCATTTTTAGCTTTGGAATAATTGTATTGAGTATTTAGACGTTTGCTTTACACTGGCCAAAAGATTTAGATTTGCATTTTCAATTCTTATCTCATTTTAAAGTATTTTACTATCGATTGGATGCAAATGTGGTAAATATCTCATTGCTCTTTCAGCTATCTTTAGTTTTGAGGTTATTTTATTAAATTTTTAAGCGTTTATTTACACCTGTAAATATTATTTTCCATTATTTTACTGTCGATTCGAGCTTATGATCAGCTCCAAAATACACTCTTTTTCGCAAGAACACACTTCATAAGAACATCGAGGCTCAAATTGTCAAAAAAATAAGAACAAATAAAGAACATGCTCGGCCTCAGATCCAACGTTTCCAGAAAATTCAACACCGCATTTAGTATTATGAAATTATTTTCGGTGATTGTTACTTACTATACAAATTACTTAACTATACAAACACGAATGATACTAAACACGAATGCTCCCTATGTGTTATTGAAGCGAAGCAGGGAACACTCGTGGTCTCGTCGTCATTTAGGGGGATAAAATTACAGAAGAGTCATCCGTGCCAATATAAGAACAATTTAAGAATATTTCAGCCTCGAACATCGACATCAAACCTCGTTAAAAATTATCTGGTTCTTATAAATGTTATTTGACTCTTTTTACTTACAAATACCATGTTTCATGGACTTATCTCCAAAAAATAAATTCATATATCTAAGAAAGTAAATTTTATTTGCCACCGAATTGAAAGTTTACAATTTAAAATTTAAATAAAAGGATAAAATTTTACACAATTCGTAACGTAAAAAATAAATACATAAAAACAAATTAAAAAACACACACCCCTAAACTAGAGTGACAGGTATAGCACTAAAAGATCGAAAAGACCTTGATTCCATAATGGTCCCCTGTCTAATGTCTAATCTCCTGTAATCTAATCTAATCTAATCTAATCTAATCTAATCTAATCTAATCTAATCTAAAAAACCAAGATCGCATAGAATTTGTCAATATTCATAAGGGCACCAGTGTGTCTCCCCAATGACATAAATATTTATTTATTCATTTTCTTTTTATCTACTTTTTAGTTGTTATATATACTACGCTCTATTATACATAGCAAGTAGTCATTATAAAAATGAAAAAAAGTGAAATTGATTTGTAGGAATTCCTTAAATATCGTGATTTTCCTCCTTATCTAAATATAGCAATCAGGAAAATCGGCAATTTGTTTATTGCTTTCGTGTCACTAAGTTGTAACTAACACCAGTTAACACGAATGCTTTTCTTCAAGCTTTCAGATGATATTGGAGTCCAAAAGATCTGCATTGTTCTAAAAAACGCGGCGAGTCAGATCGCAGATCATTCATCAAATGTAAGGCTAGCAGTTGTCAGCAATAATGTTACAAAGGTCAAAATCCTTGAAGCTTTCGTCAGATGTGCAGGATATTGTTGTTGTTTTACCAAACGGAATGCGCCAGTTGATCGACGTTGCAAGAATTGATACGTTTGCAAACCTGAAAAGTCAGATTGAGCTACTTTACGGGCTGCCAGCAGAACTTCAAAGGGTTTTGATACCAAGCTGCAATTATCTCACTGCGGATTGGGTTTCGTTGGATGAAATAAAGGAAAACAACACGGAAGTATTTATTAAGACTGACCATAGCTGGAAAACTTTGATTTCTGCATGTCTCCGTGAGGCAAATGGGAAAATATTGCAATTGTTGGACACTGTTGGGGAAGACAAAGTAGTTTTCGAAAATAAATTATTCGTTGCGTTGTGTGTTGCAGTTGCATCGGGTAATGAAAATCTTTTGACAATTCTTTTGAAGAAAGAACCTGATCTTTGCAAAAGAACTGCATTTGGAAGGAATGTGCTTCATTTTGCTGTAACTACAGAAAATTCGCGTATCATTGAGGTCATTTTGAAACACGGAGGTGTCGATTTGATCAATTCTAAAGATTACCAAGGACAGACCCCCATCAGTATAGCAGAGAAAATTGGAGAAATTCGTTTGCTGGAGATCTTCAAGAGTTACATTTTACTGAAAGACGCCATGGAGAACAAGGCATTCCAATCGAATGGCAATCAGGTATCACGTGATAGCATTGCTGGTGCAAGAGAGACCATTTCAAGACAACGAGTATCAAGATCATTGAAATTAAACCAAGACAGGCGATTCTCGATTCAAGACAAGCGAAATGCGCAATCGACACCTTCATCGCCTCGACTAGGAATACCCAATCGAGATGGCCGTCTGATGAGAGAAAAGATAAGCAATTCTCTGAAGGGAAATTCGCGAAACATGAGACGAACGTCTTCCGTGAATGATTTTGGACGAGCTGGCGCAGATGTCATTCGAGTGTCTTATTTGCACCCACGCAGAAGTAGTGATACTTTTTCAGCTCCTGGTTCTCCTAATTACAGCAGACCTTCTTCACCTCGCCGTGTACCAGGCTCCAAGGAACCAGTGGACTGTGGAGTTGATGCTTCTAATGACAAGCATAACGAGATCAGCAGCTTGCAGCAGGTTGTATTTTTGACGCCATGGAGAAGACATTCAAATGAAAGTAATCTGAAAGATGGACCAGAGCAATCGGAAAAAGGTGAAATCGAAATGCCGTCCATGACAGGAAATAGGTGAATATATATCTTAATCTACACATACAATGTTGTTAACTGCTGTTTTTTATATTTCGCGCGACAGTCACTTATTCGTGATTATTTCTTTTTGTTTATATGTCACTGGTTATCTAATTTGTGATAAATTTTTCTCCCCAAAATACAAAACAGTGCGAAGACTGTTAGCTCCTTTGAGCCAGAACAAAACTATAGCATTTCCATTTGAAACACAGGGCGCATTATTGATTTATCAAAAACAACGTATACCATGCATCAAGACTTTTACACTGACAAATTGCATTCTTGTGCTGGTGAAATATTTGCTGTAACTTCTTGTGCTGGTGAAATATTTTCTTTTGAATTGAAGTAAACAGAGAGATCATTTTCGACTTGCACCGTGACTGTTCATGTCAACATTCGTCTATGAGACATGTAAAAGCCGTTGTTTTGGGACTGTTTTAAAATTGTATAAAGAATCACAATGCCTTTAAGCAGTTTTTCTCTAACAAATTATGTGCAAAAAAGTTTACAATTACAACCTTAAACCTTTCAGGGGTTTGTTTTATGTTCTAACGAAATAATGAGTTTTATAAATACACGCTACATAATGGGGTTTTATTTTGTGGGAAAGGGGTTTGTATAAGGGGAAAGGTGTTTATCTTGTGCTGTTATCATATTTATTTATTTATCTTTAAATAAAAGATTATACTTACGGGCCTAATTAAATTTTATTAAGTTGCTTATAAATCTACGCAAATCTGCTGGAAATAAATTTTGCTAATCAAAGGCCATCGGAAGGAAAAGGTGTGTCACCACAATGGACAGAAGCTGAATTTTAATTTTCTGAATATTTTTCTTACATCGGGTGACCCAAAAACGTTTAGATGTTTAAAAAATCACCATAACTCGAGTGTGTTACCAATCAAATTTATTTTTACGTTGCCATTTACAAGAAGGGCTAAATTAATTGCAGCAATCTCAAATATTTCACCAGCACATAAAAAATGACGTAACCCTGCCGGTTAAAAAACGACCTGGTTTTGATCCATGATATAGCTAAGTTGTTATGTGAAATCAATAAATCACGTCATTGCATGTTGCCATCATTTCATATTGTTACAAATGTGAGGCAAAAATGTCATTTGCTGCACTAACCGCTTCAAAACACATTTTTAAATTTAAATTACAAAGTTTCCGAAAAGCATAGCGTCAAAATTAGATTTTTCAAGTCGAATTTACGTCAACGTTATGTTACAAAAATAATTGCAATTAATTTCTAAAAAGGTCCGTCTAACGTTAGCTGAAAAACGTTTTAAATTCCGAACAAAAATTAATTTTGGTGATTTTTCAAACGACAAACGTTTTTGGGTCACCCAATAATTGTAATCAATCCTTGCAGAGTTGTACAGCATGCTTCTATTTTGTTTCAGAGGAACTACCAGGTCCCGTTCAATTGCCACTACCCTCACGGCCGACGAAGTTATTGACTTAGAATCTCGTATGAAACCTTGGAATGCGTGGAGGAGGATTTCCATGGTAACTAAAGATGGGAAATTAGGTTTGCTTGAAGTAGATGAAGGCAAGTCTGTCAGGAAGAGGAGAAAGTCTTTCGATGATTGGTTGTTTGAAAAAGAAATTACGGAAGAAATGTGTACTGCAAAGTTGATGGAAGAAGAACGCTTGAAACGAATTGAGAAAGAAAAAATAGAGGGAGAGAGACGAGAAAGGTGAGAAATTTAATTTCAAACTGTGGCAAGAATCTTTCATGAGATCATGGACCATTTCGCTCTCGGATTTATTTCCAATTTACGGTTAAATTTTATGTTTATTTGATTTTGCAGGGGATAGCGCAAATAAACCAATTGGAAATAACCGTGTATTATTTTTTCTGAAATGAAAAGAAAGTTTCGTCTGTATTTACCATCTAAAATAGGATATAGGCCATATGAAATTTTAGCAATGGGCCAAGTGGTTCTTTCAGTGGTAAAAGGGTAGCTTGTGAACAGGTTCTAGAAATAAAATAAAATAAATAAAATGAAAATTAAATAAACAATAAAAATTAAAGAAGGAAAAAAGAGGAATTTATCTCCCTCTTCTTTGTTAATTCTTAACTTGATAGAATCCATTGATAGGCTAGTAAAAAATGGTTAACCATGATTTAATTACATTCCATACTTCATTGTACATATGATTTGTGAAATTTCGAATTTAGGCTTTATTACATGAGGAAATTCTTGTGAAATTTCTTGTGAAATTTTGTGAAATTTCTTGACTCGTGCTGCGTTGCTTCACTGCACGGACCAATCAGAGTCAGATAACACTTTTTAAAAAATAATAACACTTTTAGAAAATAACACTTTTTGTCATTTTGACGTCGTTTTAAGAAGAATGGATAGACAACCAATATTGTGATGCAAGTTTCAGGAGTTTTGTGTTGGTTTTACAATCATGTCATGACTATATGAGTTAAACTTCGAGCTTCTTGTGTGTCAAATCTAGATTGTTAGGTTTGAGTTCGATTTTTGCTTGACATTGGCACGACTGTGAGGGGAGTATATTGAATTAATGAGCAGAAAAAAAATTGCATCATTGTGGCGGCTTAGACAAAATAATTAAATCAGTTGCATCTAATCCAAACTGCCGAGTTTAATTAGGTTAAACATGGCTCTTTTTGTGTACTTCATTGAGCTCACTTTGGTGAGATCTGTGAGTTCTGTACGATCATCTGTAAATTTCTCTTTGTGTTTACATGAGAGGTGGGCTAGCTCACCACCTAGGTGAGATTCGCGAGAAATGTAGGTGAGATTCACGAAAGTTGGAATGAAAACTTGCCATGTAAACGCAATCAAATGGGATGGAATCGTCATTAATGCGCGTGCTCTGATACGTTGAAAGAAAGCTTTGGTGCCATTCATAATATTCATTTTTTTTTTACAATAGGAAGGCGCACAATTGACGAAAACTAGCCTGGTGTAGTCAGATAAATTTTGTCCATGTAAACACGAGATTTTAGCAATCCCACTCAAGTGAGTCAGCTCGCTTAGGTGGGCTGATGTAAACAGGCTCTAAGTTTCATAAAATCTAAGTAAGCTTCAAGAAAATTGCACCGAGTAACGGAGCCTTTAAATTTGAACGTATTCTTTTATTTTTTTTAGATTGAAATCACACGGAGAGTGGCTGGCTGAAAAAGAAACGGAAGATGAACAATTACGGAGAGAAGAAATTAAAAAGGACGAAGAGAAGCAGATAAATGAAGAAAAATTGCAGATTAGGAAAATTGAAGCGGAAAAGAAATACGAGAAATGGATTCGAGAAAAATACGAACAAGATATTAGACGAGAGGAAGAACTCACGAATATGATGAAAGAAAAATGGAAATTGAAACAAGAAGCTCAGTTCAGAAGAAAATCAATCGCCACGTTAAGGATACCAGAAAGAGAACGTGTGTCTAAGTTGAACAGTTTTCCACTTGGATAGTTTTACAGATTATTTGTTGGTTTTGATTAAATATTTCAGTGCGTTTTTAATATGTTAGAAAAGTAAATCTTAGTTTAAATAAATCATAAACCGGATTTGTCTACGTATGTATATATATATATCTTAATGTTAACAGAAAGAGAACCCGTTGTAAATACACCCAGTTTCCATTTGATTGATGGATCTACTTATTGGTATTGATTTAGTCACAGGAAGCCCAATCTATGAATTATTGTTCGTGAAAAAATAATTAAATAAATTTTTTACATTGACTTTTTGTTGCGATTTTATTGTTCTCTTTTTTTCTTTCGATTGTCCACCGTTTGTTTCCTTGGGGTCCAGAACTTCTGAGAAAAAAAGAGAGAAAACGTTTGTCTGACTCTGGTTTTTCAAAAATTTCTCGTTGTTTTTGTTGTTGTTGCTCGTCGATAACGTAAGATATTTTTTTATTAACAGGAAGGGCACCTGTTTCTAAGAAGAACAGTGCTCCACCTTTATAGGGTTGCGTTTTTGATTTTCATAAAGTCTTTCTACATTTTCAATAGGTTGGGAAAGAAAAGTCTAATTTTACTAAATCATAAAACGAGATTAATCTATATGTAAATATGTTTTGTTTTAATGGGAAGAAACTCGTGTTGATTTAAATTTTTGATCCTCATAAACTATTTTTATATTTTTAATAGGTTAAGAAAAAAACTCAAATTTTACCAAATCATAAAACGAGATTTATCTATTATAATAAAATAAAAGATGTGTACATATAAAAGTGAATGTGTAAAAGTCTGTTTCGTTTTACAGGAACTTGCTATATAGTAGAATCGTTTTTAGTCTGTTCGTTAATTATTAGTGGAATTGTTTTAGTCATTGTTCTTCTTGTCGTACAATTTTCCAGAGGAGTGGAAAGAACATGAATGCAGTATGTGTTAGAATTGTAACGATTTTCATCAAAACATTCTTATGAAATAATAACACAAAGCAGTAGTTTGTTTTTGCGTACCGCTGCAGCTTGCATTTCGGCTCCGTTCACGTGATACCGGATTCATTATGATGCATTCTAGGGTCTTTAAAAGAAGACCCCTTTTTATATCTATTTCGTAGTTTTTCCCCACCTCTCGCAGCTATTCCGACCCCCTACTATTAAATTTTAGTGTCTTGAATTCTGTTATCTGCCATATGTTATTACATCTGTTATCACTCTCTATAAATTTTTCATTCTTTCTTGATTACACATGTACACGAAATATTTTTGTAGTACTCTCTATCCATCTCACATTAAACCACCCTCCCCCCTTTACTCAGACCTGATATTATTAAAAATTCCGAAAATTTGTAGCCTCCTCTTTATTTCGACAACCATTCAATTTGGGATACTAGAGTAGGCGCTTTGTATCGTTTTTGCGGAGCGATTTCATTCCCTTCTGAGAGTGGTGTGTGAACGTATTGTATCACTTTTGTGCACGTTATACGTCATGTGTCATATGACATATCTTATATGTCATATGTCGTATGTCATATGTCATATGTCATATATACACATACTGTATAGGTTGAGAGCCTTTTACAGATAGATATCCATGTGAACACAGCTTACCTATTCCTGGAAATCGTTGTCGATACTTAAATTCTTTTCATCTTCATCGAAAGCTTTCTCTCTGCGAATAATATATCATTACAACAAAGTTCTAACCTTCTTGCTTATTTCAAATTGCCATATTCTTGCTTTGAAAAATGTTACATTTTGTCGCTATTTCTTATTCTTTACTCCAAAACGTTTTCCCTCTGTTTTTGAAGGCATAGGTTCTATTTCAATGAATTTTTCAATCAAAGCATTAAAAGAACCTTATAATATTAATTTTTATTGAAAGCCAGTGAAATGACGAATATTTTCCTGCTTAAATTTTGTACAACGAAAGCCGCGTGTCGTCTTACTTTCATTATGCCAATTATTTTGATTTGGCCAGGCTAGGAGCCGCTGTTGGCGGTCTTTTTTGTAGGCGGGTGCCTGGAGCAATATTTTTGTGAGGGGAGGGTATAACGGTTGAAATAAGATTCGAAATATATCAAGATTCGAAATATAGAAAAGGATTCGAGACTCGATGTGGAAGAAAGAATCTTAATATTAAAAACGGGAGTTTTTATCTACAACAATCTAGACTTGTTACTAGGCCCGTAGGAAGCGGGGGGCTAGGGGGGCTCCAGCCCCCCAATAATTTTATAAAATAGAACTTTTGAATATCACATAAAACGTTTAATATTCTCAAAAGATCCATTTGGTA
>JAYJMH010037554.1:0-15759 GCA_036873815.1 Phacellophora camtschatica | reverse complement strand
GTAACAAGTGCATCTTTGTCTTTGTTATATATCTTTGTCTTTGTTTATATCTTTGCCCTCTTTACAGTTGTTTCTTTTTCTTTGTGAAAATTGTATCTTTGTATTTGTTACATATCTTTGTCTTCTTTACAATTGTAATAATAATAATAACAATGTTTATACAGGGTAACCTCTTCAACACGCTAAGTGCTGTTATCAACGAGGGCCCTGTATCTAAAACTACGATATAACACAATAATATGTTACAATGATATGTTATAAAATAGAAATGTAGTAGATAGATAAAACTCTGTTTCTTTGTCTTTGTTACAATTGCATCTTTTTTCTTTGTTACAATTGTGACCTTGTCTTTGTCGTTGTCTTAGATCTACAATGTGTGTTTCAGGTAATGGATACGGGACGAAATACATCAAAAATTTGGAGTACGCTGAGCTATGAAACTGATGAACAGCTGATCATTCAAAGCAAGGCCGTTGAAATCAAACGACGGCCTGAAGATCAGAGCACCTTAATATTAAACGTAAACTCTTCATTAGAAGATGAGTTCAAAGAAGGAGATACCATGAACCTATCTATATCCATATCTCATTCGAGCATAAAAGACGAGGAAAGCTTCAGCAATTCCTATAATGTAGTTATTATTATTTACTATGAAAGCAAATACCTCACACTCCTTGCATTAGAAAGCAACGATGAAAGATACTTTACGGTGCCTCCAACAGAGAAAGTCATGAAAAATGGAATGATACGACTTAACACTGACGTAGTTGGTTTGAGTTTAAACCAATATATTGTCTTGAAGTTTCAAGTTAAACAACAAGCGAAAACCTTTAAAGGCGCCACGTGCAATGGAAATATAATAATGGACTTCATGTATGAAACCAATCTAAAAATATTCAATGGAAAAAAGAAAGTCACGGATGGAAAATTGCTGTCATACAAATGCAACATTATCCCAAAAAAAGATAAGGTCATGACATCATCCAGTCGTCTAGCAATCCCTGAAATCAGCATCTTATATGATGACGTCAATGACGACTTTCTATTTTGCAAGAACAGGTTGACATTGGGAACAAAACATCTTCCCAAGTGCTATCTCCAGAAAAGTGGAAATGAAGCCTGGATTCGAATTCCAGGAATTGCTTCGATTACTGGCACTGATACCGTGACCCGTTCGTTTTATGGCCTTCATGAAAGTGGAAAAGCGCATGTCAAATCAAACGTGGCACTTACTTTATTTGTTCAGATTGAGGACAACGAATGGACATCTTCCAAAAACAAGCCTTATTTTCGCAAAGCAAAAGTTGCTGAAAAATTCTCATCGCTGCCTCGAATTTTCAATGCCGAATGGTTCCTGCCTTCCCGTAAAAAACAATTATGGGCAGCGACAATTGAGGGGATATTCAAAAATGTTGAGGGCAGATGGAAGAAAATTGTAGAGTGGTAACGGTGTATGTAATGTAACGAACAATCTCTTTTTGAAATCTAGACTTTTACCAGAAACAAAGGTCATCTGATAAAGTCTCAGAAAAGGACATGGGTAACTAAATTGAATTCTGGGGAATGGAGTAGCGCCACTTTTAAAGTTCACAGTTAGGTTGTAATAGTTTGTTCAAAGTTGTAAACACTCTGTATTGTATTAGAGCGTTAGCTTACAGAAAACATGTAAATAAGAAACCATATTCTTACTCGTGAACATAACGTGTGATTAAATTTGAACTTCTCAATTAATAACTAACAAAACATGAGACGGATATAATACGGAAATGCCTAAACAGGTTTAATGGATATCACGTGACTACTACATCATTACAAAAGTTCGTATAGTTCACTCGAAAAGAAATACCTTGTTTCGTTGAATTAAAAGTATAAACATTAATCTTGATAGTTAAAACTTGCCTGCAACTCCAAACAAGAGCTTTTGGGTTTGGTTTTAAACGGCAAACCCACTGGTTTTGGGTTTGGTTTTAAACTGAGCCTCCTCAATTGTGGACATAGCCCGGTAGTTCGGAATAACGGTCCTCGTGCTTAGCTACATATTTAACCAGCAATTCAAAAACTGAAAATTGGCCAACCTATCAACGAATTTAACAAACCAAAGAAAGCTTAAAAAAAAGACAGGAGCGACACAAAAAACGATTAACTCGATACAATGTTTCATCCAGACATAAAAGGTTTCTTCAGAGTCAAAGTCAAAAATTAAAGGAATGCGTTCTCTATTCAAAACACATTTACAAAAAATACCCAGGACGAATGAACACTTTTGGCTCTTAAAGATCTTATCTTTGGATAACCGATTTTCAAGTTCAGTTTTTGAGCTTTTATTCAAATATATATTCCTAACCACGAGAGGCCTCTTGTTCGGTACAACGTTAATGTTTAACACTATTGCCAAAACAGCGCATTAACAGCTTAGACAAAAATCGAAAAGCTCTTGAGTCGGAATATTTTTAGAGAGACTTAAAAAATAATAGTATTTAGTTTAATTATTTGCAATAAGTTGATCTGATTACCATAGATTATGTGATAATCATGAATTATAGTGTTTGATTATTGTAGCTATTAAATTAAATTAAACGTTGAAATTGCATTTGATGTTATTTAATAGTAATTATAGCAGTAACAGGAATATCGGACGAGGGGGGCAGGGAGTAGCTGTCATTTTCCCTTCTTTAAGGAGACGGACGAGAGGTAAGAAGGTACTTTCACAAAAATGATGTTTTTCATTGTTCAGGTTGCTTAGATTTATAAAAAATATAACGAAACATCAATTAATGATTATCAATCGACATTACTTTTGTTCAGGGTGAGTCCTGCTCCCCTGAATGTTCACATGATGTTGCAGTTGTATCTGTGAGTACCAATGAGCTCAGCAACTGTAGAGCACACATTTCAGCGTGATGCAAAGATCTAAGACTTCAGGCAGAAACAGAAGGAACTTATCTAATCAATATCATATTTGCAACCACACAAGAAGATGACGGATTTAAGGTCAATTTTCATGAAGTTGCAAACGAGTGTTGCCAACTAACAGATCAACGACGAAATTATTTTGGATGGGAAAACAAGGTCTAATTGCGCGATAGCGCTATCTATTGTGGAGCTCCGAAGTTTTGTCAATGGTCCGCACATATTTCTATTGTTATCCATTGTTAATTTCCGCTGCTAAAATGTCCTGCACCAGAAATTTGCATAATGTAACAAAAAAAAATCACATTCTGCTCACATGATTTTGACTTCATTGCCAGAAATGAGTTTTGTGTTCTTGTGGTCAATGGGAAATGACAGATCAGTGCAAATTAAAAATTTGATTTTTCGACATGAGCAAGTAAGACAGGTGCGTTTAGCTCCATCTTTTCTTGTCATATTTTTTGCACAGCAGCGTAAACAAAGTTCTTTGGCTAGCTGCACTATTATGGCATCCTGGAAAGTGTCGAAAGAACACCCATCATTTCTTCTGCAGAAAGCTGTTGTTGTGCAAATTTTAAGACTTGATCGTTTGGGCCTAACTACTTAACGTACATTACCATACCAATGTAAATTCAAGAACAGTGTAATTGACAAATTAAATTGCTAATTTAGAAAACAGAGGCGAATTTTGTAACAATAGTGAAATTGATACACTTGTTTCAAAGCAATTATCCCTCGAGAACAAAGCGAATCTTTCAACTGGAAAATGAAAACATCTCCTCCACAACATTATTTGTTTTAGTTTTCCAGTTGAGAGAGTTTGCTTTGTTCTCGAGGAACAATCGCTTTGAAACCAGTGTCGCAATGTCCCTATTGTTACACAATTCGCCTCTGTTAATTTAGAACTCTTTTAAATTAGAAAACTCAAAAAGGGGCTGACAATTGATACCATTGAAGAGAGACATTGACTTCATACCTTGAAGGTAATGGAAATCCATTATTTAAACTGCAAAAAGTGACGGGTGAAAACTGAAAACGCATGACAACTGAAAGAGTCTTTGATTCCAAATAACTGTTTGTCCATGTGCTCTCAAGCTTTAGAAATTTAAACAACATTTCTCAGTGTTTTCAAAATTCTGTCAAGCTTTAGAAATTTGGTCAACATTTTTCAGTGTTTTCAAGAACATTTTCGAAAATCGTTTATAACGAAAGAACAAGTGTCGAAAAAAATCGCCAAAAATACTTTTTTACTAGTCTAGTCTTGTTGACGTGAATATCAACTTTAATCATTGTAATCCGTGTAGTACACGATTTTTGGTAATTCGTTAAAGATGTTCAGATTTTTTTAGCACAACCGGCAGATATATTGTATTGCTGTTAAATAAATTGTTACTGTTAAGTATTAGATTTAAGTATTAATTGTCAGAAAAAGACAATCTGGACAGCTAGAATTTTACAAGGAGACAAAGGAAATCATGAAGAACATAAAGACATGATTCCCCAGGGAAAGATCAATTAAAGAGTAAAAGTTTCTACTCAGAAACATAACATCCATACAAAAAACCTGAGAAAAAAGAAATGAAATCTGAAAATCGGTCCTCAAATGCTCTTCGGTAATATTACCATTGAGCATATTTGGTCCAAACACTGTTGACACGCTTATAAACACCATTCTGCGTGGCGGCCCATATTTGCCACGCGGCAGATGGAAGTACCCAACTAGCATCTGGGCTTGATGGAAAAACTTTAAAATCATGTGCTGCTTTGCCTTTCTTTACATGCGCCTCGGTCTCTATGACGCTCCAAGCACTTTCTTCCATGTACAAAAATGTCCGGAAAGGGTACGATGACACCAAGTAGTTTTTTCTTGCGCCAAAACCGTACAGAAGTCTTTTCGTTGTGTCAATGGCAATTACTTCTGAGATTTGTGACAATCTGTTCCAACTGCGATCACTCTTGTGCCAATAACAGATGCTCTGCTGTGTGCGTTTCTCTTTGCACACAAAAAAGTCATCGTTCGCTTCATCATACAGCATGCTGAAGAATGCCACCGAATTTGGAAGATATGATGCCACTTCAACTTTGAATTCATACGGTATGTATTTTCCTAACACAAGCTTGGTATTGCCGTTATATTCTGGTACGTTTGTAGAATACCTGAAATCAACCATCACGTTTCCATTGAGCAATTTCCTTGTTCTCAAGTAGGGTGGATTTTTGAATTTGAATTTGAAAACAAGCAGTTGCTTGGCATACAACGGAAAAGTATCGGTTTTTACGTAAATAAGGCCATTTTGAATAGTTTTCGTCGTTGGCAATAAATTTGCAGGATCTTGCATTAAGCTATTGACAGAATCAAAAACAAGAACTTGTGTATCGAAGTAAATGAACATTTCGAGATTATACGCATTTGCATTGCTCCTTCCGATCCAATGGGTTATTGATGTATTAAACTGTAGCATCTCACCCGCGGTGAATGTTTTTCCTGCGACCAAGTTGTTGAGATAAAATTTCAGAATGCTTTCATCTTTCGAGCATCTGTTTACATCGTAACGCTTGCTACTCACTACCAATTGGGAGTCCGTTTCAAGCGTCAAAGTATTCCATACAAATTTGGAAAATCCTTGATCCAGAATCTGCAAAGAGAAACACCATAAATTACATTGATCTCAAACAAATATTAACTGTTTTGGGCGAGATTTCGATGAGATCTTCGCATGTTGTTGTAAGTCTCTAATTTGATTTTAATTTTGTGTTCCTATGCATGCCGAGATATTCTAATTTTCCGAGATCTCCATTTTAGCTGCCGTGATCCATGTGAATGATTTATCTCCGGTGAACGTGGAAACGTTTGTTATTCCTGCGCACGCTTTGTGTGATTTCGATTCATTTTAAACTCAATACTAAACTATATCCAAATACCATCAGTCGTAATGTAATAGTCGACTCAGTGTATAGGTCGACTATCCCTCCCCCCTTCCATTATCTGGAATACTAAAATTGAATGCTTGGGTAAGTGGACTCTACCGGGTGAAGCAACAAAAAGAATAAAGGATGAAAGGATGAAGAAAAAGAGGCTTCAGCGTTTGACTAGCTGTAACGTGAAAATTATGTGATGAAATTATGTGATCCGGGCCTGAAAAAGTTAAAAAAAATATTTTATTATCCATGTTTACACCCTCAATTTTTCAAATCTGTCTCATACTTCTAGTTTCATTGCTCAACAAACGCTTGACAGTAATGGACGATTTATTGACAACTCTTCCCCAAATTCTTTGGCGGGCTTGCTTAAATTTAATTCAGACAAATTTTATCTGGTAACACATACCATATTATAAAATTTTCTCGGTATTTAAATAATCAACAGACGCTACTCTGTACATTGCTTAAGTTAAAGCACAAACAACAACCTTCTGAACGTCAGTAGATATGAGTATTTCTTTGCAAGACTGTTCAGATAAAATTTGTGTACATACCCTTGTTTTAGTGTTCACGTTAAACACATAATAATCTTCTTCCGGCATGTAACAGAAAAAATGTCCAAAGACAGTCACTCCATTTTGCGGCTGCAGAGAGTGCCGAGTTATACAAGAGTTGACTACTACTGTTCCACTCCTGAGACTTGCACTGACCTTCGTATCCAATACTTGCAGCTGACCTTGAGTCCGAGTTTTCCCAAGAAATTTAACGTCATTAGTGGCTGAAAAAGTTACATTGATCCTCCTTGGTGGCGGTGAAATGGCGTACAATGAAAACTTTCCTTCGCTGTGCTGACCTATGTATTTCGAAGATGGACTCAGAATATTGTCTGTAAAAAAGGGCACTTTCGGAGCACATCCAAACAGCTCTAACCTGAGACAATGGAAATTGTGAGCTCTTTCGGTTGGTTGAACCCGGATAAACCTTGTGAGTGACACAGCAAACCAGTGTACTGTCCGAAAGAATTCACGAAATCGTTCAAATTGATGAGTTTTTCCTGTAACAGTCTTCTGATCTTCCCATAAAATGCCGTCAATACTTTTCCTTATGATAAAACGCGTCACCTTGTACACACAAAAAGCCCCGCTCACTGATTGAATGGCTATGCCACCGACAATAATTGGGACTCCCAAATCAACGGTAAGGGAATCAGAAACTGAACCATATGCCGCTGAGCACCAACCTTTTGGCCCTAACAACCTTGCAAAAGATGCATTCCAATCTTGTGAATAAAGAGAGCTTGCAGAAAATCTTGAGTCGGGAAGTTTCTTTGTACGTATACCAAGCTCATCCGAGCAATCGTCCTGTCCATTGAAATCATGAAAGACACTAATGCTCGTGTTAACCTTTGAGCCACCTTTCCCCCCTCTGTTAACAACAGATGTTTCCCAGTATTTTCTTTGATTTCCAGTGAAAGAAACACTTACCATTGAGCACAATGTACTGGCAGAATTGACAGTTGCAAATTCAGCGTGAACACCAAGTCTTTGTAACGATAGCATCAGATCCATGTTCAAACTGTACAGACCTTTAACTGCCATGAGCACGATTTTGTTATCAGGGATGCTGTTGAGAAAAGCCGCCAACTCCGTTCGTTTCGACACATTTCCATGCACCTCATAACTTCCTCGGTGTCCTAATGAGCCACTGCGATAATCGAATATGATTATGTTGATACCAACATTGTTCTGGCTATGGTCATGTCCATTTACGATTAATTGAGCTGTCGAGTTAGAATTGGTGCAAGAAGGACTGTCACAAACCTCAGAAATAAGTTTAACATTCAAGACATCTGAAAGAAAAATAAGAAATAAAATTAGATTATACAAACGTCATAATTTTTTATAATGGATGTGATTTCAATTCAATATAATTTTGAAAATTATATTTCATCATTTTATGTTACATATTCGTCTCTATATTCTTCTTGTGGTTTTTTGTGGTTTCCGCAGCGCCCTCGCTATAGCAAACACCCGCATATGAGAACCTTTAAGAACAATAAGTTATTGTGTTTTCTTTTGTTTTCTGAAAAAATTCAGCCTGTAGGTTCTTAATTCACTAGGTTCTTATACGCGGGTGTTTGCTGTATTTAATTATTCGTACTTCAATGTGAGAAACGAACACATTTTTGTTGTTGTTGTTATTGTTGTCCTCATTCTTATTTTTTCTGTAATTATCCCTCTTCGCTTTCTAATTTCAATTGCTGTAGCTATTCTTGTTATTAAATCTGTGAATTTCGATACATTGTCATATTCTAATATCTTTGTTTCTTGTTGCAGCATTTTCTTCTCTCCGCAAACATAGCATCTCCATATAGCATTTTTAAAGTTATACTTTATTGGCAGCATATATATTTAACCTTTAGCTCTAACGAAGCACTGTATACCAATCTTTTATTTATCAAGAGATACAGCGGTACCAATTTAGTTTTCAATTGAAACTTTTCCTGAAAGCAATAAAAAATCGAATTCGCGAAGAGAAAATGTCGACCTCTCGGAGTTTTGACTTTTCAGCTTTTTCTAAAACGTTTTTTTTACTCACCTTTTTGTGTTCACCCGGTAAGTCAAATGTCTAGAATCATTACAGGGACCGGTTATTAAATATGGGAAGGGAGGGGGTATAAGAAAAATTGAATTGACATAAACAATTTCAAGACCTTCCTTAATATTGACTAAATAAGTTGAATATCATCCCTTGTCAGTCGCTTTTCTTAGAAGGTTTCCACCTTTTGGCAGCAAAAATTTTTGCAGAATTCTAAATGTTTTTAAACACTTTTAAAAATTTCAAGGCCCCCAATTTCTCCACGAATCCCTCTTCACCATATTTAATGGCCGGTTCCGAACAGAATTTTACATGATAAAAAATATCCAACAGTAACAAATAATGTACCGGGTGACCCAAAAAAGATTCCGATCTTTGAAAAAAGGCAAAATTCGAGTGCCCTACCAATCAGATTTACTTTTACGTTGCCAAGTACAAGAAGGGCTTGATTAGTTGTAGCGATATAAATACGTCACCAGCACATTGAAAACAATGTACTTTTGCCGGTTAAAAGGGACCGGTTTTGATGCATGGTATAGGTTGTTGTGAGAAATTAATAAATTACCAGTTGCCATCACTTAAATTCGTTAGAAATGCTATAAATATGAAGCAAAAAATTTAATTTGCTGCATTACACGCTTTAGAAAATATAATTTTAATTACAAAGGTTTTGAAAAGTGTGGCTCAAAAATTAGGGTTTTTCAAGTCAAAATTACGCCATTATTGGTCAAAGTTGTCAAAATGACGGCAATTTCTAAAATTTACGTGGTCCTACTCGCGTTAGCACAAAAACAATTTTTGAAATACATAACAAAACTTCGGAACATTTTATTTGGTCACCGGGATAAAATATTGAAATATTTCTCCTCTGACCATTAAGCAAATTCCCAGGTGTTCACTTATACCGCATTCACACTGACATACTGACACACTTTTAAATTGCAATCAATCAAATGCATTCTAATTCTCGAATTAACCAATCAGAATGCATTATTCGATAATCAAGATTAGTTTAACCTGGACATATTTTCAGTGTAAAAGCAGTGTTACTATGTTACGGAAAATTTACGGGAAATTTACGGGAAATTTACAGGAAATTAATTTTTACGGGAAATTTGATTACCTTCAGAGAGTAACATGAGTTAGAAAAGAAAAACTACGATACTTACATCGATCGTCATAAAAGCGCCATCTAATAATATCGTTATCAGAGCAACGATGCAAAACAAGGTGAATGCCAATTTTTGGATACAGTTTTCCATCCAACGGATGCACGCATCTATATGATGCAGCGCTTGTCGTTTGCACAAGAACTGAGTACTGATTAAGCTCAAATACCGTTGTGGTCGATAAGCAGTTACTTGTCAACCTCAATGCTCCGTTAAAGTGAACACAATTTCCAGTCGCAACATGCTTCAAGCGCTTGTCTCCGTCGTATTCAAATCTATCACAAGCTATCGAATAGGCTTCCAGCTTGAAAATATTTTGAGCCAAGTCATAAACCCAGCACAGACCACTGAAATGATGTCGTATCACAAAATACACCCTGGATAAGAAGTACAGTAAATTAAACTTTCCGTCGCAGCGAACTACTAACACTGAGGCATTATTGGCTCCTTCGTGGCAAAAGTACTTTCCAGATATTAAGTGACGAATTGACTGGGCCTGGTATTGAAACAAAGTGTTTGTTCCTGCGCAGTTTGTGGACAAGCCAACACCATTTCCAGCTTTTGGAGACATACATTTGTTAGAAGGGACATGAATGATACGTAAACCACCCAGCCATCTGAATTTCTCACTGCATGCAGATTCGAAAACCAAGTCATTCTGAACCGAATTGTATTTTAGGCATTTTGCAAAGAAATCTCTTATGTAGAACCCGTCGTTTACACGTTCACTGGCATTCGCAAGAGGTCCAACGATGAAATATATAAACAGAATATTCCACATGATGTCATTCAATTACTTTTCTTGCCTCGAATTACAGTGCATCTTACACCAATGCCCGTCAATTCAACTAGTAAAGTCCAGCTAACGTTTAAAATAGATGTGCCCAATTAATAATTAATGCAATAATTAAAGAAAGTAACTTTAAAAAACCACAGGCTCATTTTTGGAAAAAAGTTACAAATTGTTTTTGAAAATTGATTAAAAGAGTTAATTTAAAAAATGGAAATCATTTCGGATAATAGAAGAGTATTGCTGTGGCTTTTCTATAACAGTATTGGCAGCATACAACAGGTAAACTTTGTTAAAATATTAAGAAACCAGACAGGCGGATTTTCGAAAACCGGTTTCTGATTGTCGGGATTTTAAATTGTCTGTTAATTGTCTACTTGCTCGTTATTCAATGACTTGTACCATACCAACAACTCCTCCATAATATTACTATCGCCTCCTTGATAGTTATCGCTTCCCATGATAATATCTACCAGCATTGTTAATACAAACACCAGAATCAAAAAACCATTGGTCAATGAAGACACCAAAAAAAGATACGTTTTATCTTTGACACAAATAATATCTCTACCTAAGTGAAAAGTAAACTTAACTAGAAACCATTGAACTGTCCATTAAATTAAGACGTCGGTTTAAAGGAAGAAGAAAATCTAACAAGCCTGGACCTAGAGCCCATGTAGAAGCAACATTAGAAAGAACCCAATTCGGGAGGTGCAATAATTTATGTCAGAAATTGAATTAATTTTAATATCTTAAAATTTTATTAGGGACCGGGTGTCCTAAAATTTTCAGTAGGGAGATTTAGATCCAGTACGAATTCAAATGCGAGTAAAAGGTTGAAAAACACACTCCAAAAAGGCGATTTAGCAAAAGAATAAGCTTTATTCATAAACGTTATATTATATTTTCACAATTTCAAAGATTCTTGGTAGATCAGGCCCTCTGACTGTCGCTATAATTAAGCCGATTTCCTCTTCTTCTTCGAGTCTTCAGCTTCTCTTTCAAAAAGATGATGAAAAATAGTCAATTTAACGTTGCAGATTTGAGAAAGCACAACTTTCTGATGCCCCATGGGAACAACATTTTTACAAGGCTATTCTTTAAATTTGAAATTCAGTTGTTTTCCATGTCGTACTCGTACTCGTTCTGGATAGTCAGAAACGTGACCAGTAAATGGTGAAATACGCGCATGCGAACATAATGTCTGGACACAACATATACTTTTATTCGGGACTTTATACCGTTCTTGAAGACCATACACTTTTATTCGGGACTTCAAATCTGTGCGAAGTTCTTATGGTATGTTAATGTGTTTAATAATACATATGTGGAGTAAATGGGTTGTGTGAAAGACGAAGAGATAAGAAAAGAAAGTGAGCTTAGTGAGGTTTTGGTTGTCGGTTTCTGCACAATATTTCATAAAGAAAGGTTGTTTAGCCAGTTAGCTTTATTTGTTGTCGTACTTCGTACTTTTCATCGTATTTGCGACAGGATCTAGACCACCCTATCAACCTTTGACACATCCTGCTGTTGTGGAGCCATTGTTTCGCTATAACTGCTTCTGTTTGCTTTTGGTAAAAAAAAGCTTGAACTTAAAATTTGATACGTTATACTTAGCAATGTGTAGCAAATAATCACTGAGCTGTACACAAGAAGTTTAGAGTTTGTGGTAAACCAGATAATTTTATAATGTTGTTGCAGAGAAAATTCTGATCTGGCTTTTTAAACTTTATGATGTATACCAAGAAAACTTGTGTATTATAAAATAATTCTACTATACAGGGTTACCAAAATAAATAACTCCGTTTGCAGGACTGGATCTCAAAATCCGTGAGACTACATATCTCAAAGTGTGCACGAAACGACGTCCGAACGGCAATTTAGAGTTTGGGACATCATCCAATCATCTGCAATCACGTTTACCTGTTTAAAACTTTAAATTAAAATTGCCTTAATCCGCGAGCTTTGAAGTTTATTTGAAGAAGCATCATTTATTTCCAGTCTGTGTTTTGACATAAACATAACATACTTGCTTTAATGGCGTCGGTATAGGAAAAAGCAGGTTGTTTTAATGTTAAAACGTGGATTAGAAATAAATGGCGTTCCTTTAAATTGATTGGAAAGCTCACAAATGAGGGAAATTTCGATTTCCATTGAACGCAATATAATATTCCAAATTCTAAATTTACCTTTCCGAAGTCATTTTGCGGCAATTTCCAGTTTTGTAGCCTTGCAGATTCCAAGCTACAGCCCTGCAAACGGAGATTTGTTCTTTTTTTTTGTTGTCACCCGGTAGTTGGAGGCAGGTATCTTCATACTAAAATCCATAGTTTATATTCTTTAACTAATACTATTTTTTTATTTAAACAGGAATGAGAATTTTATTAGTGCACGCATGGGTTCTTCCATATACGAATTCTGGCCAGATTGGATGTCAAAACAGCCAGATTGGATGTCAAAACCAATCGATAATTAAGGCAGAATTTTCTTCACCTTTTATATATTGTATTTTGACTATTATACTTTCACCTCCAGAAGGATCATATGACTCATTGCTATAGCATAAGCTACGTAAAACGCATTGCTATAGCAAAAGCTACGTTGTGTTTTGCTTCTTCTCACCTATGAGTTAGTCCCCGATTTTTTCTTCTAATAACGTCTGGCAAAAAACGTTAAATTTTTGTCAAGCCTTTTTTGTCAAACTGCGAGGCATCGACTTTGCAACTTAGAACTTCTTGTTAACAAAGACACTACTGATTCCTCTTTAATGGCAATTTTAAATAACTCCCAATGAAAGAAACGGCAAGTCATTTTTGCTGAGGTGGAGTCAGGGTGGTTCTTGTTATTCTCTTGGGCGAAAATGACCTGTTTCATCATCAACGCAGCCACGTCAAATCAGTAATGTCGGTGTTGTCAGATCTGTATTTTCGGTGTTGTCAGATCACTATTGTCAGTGTTGTCAGATCAGTTTTATCAGTGTTATCAGATAAGTAGTACATATCTGTGATATTATACCACTACAGGTACTGCTACCTGCTTCATGGTAAGCAACTAAAAAGGCTCTCCCATCAAGACTGTCTAATGAGGCGTGGCTGGCTAGACACCCTGCAGAACTGCTAGACACCCAGCAGAATTGGCGACCGCAGAGCTCTTTTCCAGTATTTATCACACGGTTTAGTGACTGTATGCGAAACCGTTACAGTACATGTTTTATAGACAACGCAACTTTTAAAGTTTGTTTAATCTATATAAACAGAATAACGCTTTGTTGTTTACGTAGTGCTATGCAAAAACGTTGCAATAAATCAAGAAACAATAAATGATAGAGCCTACCTGTGGCTGGTGAGAATAACAGAGCGGGTACCCTTTTGTATGATGCTCAGGATCAGGTTCCATAGGAACCTTCGTGCGCCTGGATCCATTCCAGTAGTTGGTTCATCCTAGAAATGATAGAATCCAAAATATAAATCATGCTTTGCTCGACTTTGTTGCATTGCACGGTTTAGTTTCAATCGCTTAACTTCACCTCGTCTACATTTATATTAACTATAGTTACTATTTTGCATTTTTGAAATATTGCATTTTTGATTATTGAATTAGATTCTTTGATGAAAGAAATTTTTATTGAAAACAGTGCTACGTACAAATTCAGGAACAATAATCGATTTAAGACACATGTTAAAACAGTGAAATACGGTACTGAAAGTTTGTCTTTTAGAGGGGCTCGCCTTTGGCAAAATAACCCCACTGATATTAAGGACTGTTCGTCGCTATGAAAATTCAAATTAATGATTAAAAACTGGTCTGATTAAAGTTGCATCTGGAGACTTTGCAAAAACTATATACCAAATCTGGGTTTTATTTAAATTATTTTCTTATTAGTTTTTATAAAGTTCATAATTGTGTAAATAAAAAATCTGCTTTTATGAATTTTTGTTCTTGTTAGTATTGAAAATTGTAATCTTAATTTTTTATTAGTTGGTACTAATTAGCTGTAGTGATTTTGTTACACCAACGTTACATAAACTGAGAATAAAAAAAGAAAGAAAAATGAGGCGGAGTTTAGTCCGAGAAACAATTTTATTTTTACCTGCATATTTGTCGAAATTATGGTGATGTAATGTAAAGATTAGAAATTAAAAAAAGAGCTTTGACCGTGGTGGGAATCAGCCTCATTCAGATTGCAAGTCCTTAGTGAAATGAAATACGAGATATGAATACGAGAATGACATCAGGACTAAAATTTTCCCCAAAAACGTTTTTGTAGTGAAATCCCTAGTGTTTGTTTTAAACTGACCAGGGATAGAAGTAGCACCCACCCCTATCTGAAAAGAAAGTAGCTAATTAAAGAGTAGTCTTCGGGTGGCTTCCGACTGCGGCCGATTTACTTACTTACACCTCAAGCACTCCCATAAAAATACATTTAAGAAACTCTATTCTAAATATTTTCAAAATATGAACATCTGTTATAATAAACTGATATAAAGCCTAACATTTTTAAATTATTTTGTAAAAGAGTGTTAAAAACTAAGAAAAACCCAAAAATTCAGAAGATATCTCTTTTCAAAAATAACTTTTCAAAAATAACATACAGTTGATTGGACTCCGCTATCTCGAACTAATCAACACTGAAAGCTCTCAAGAGATATACAGAGCAGTTTCAGTTGGCAGGGAGTTATCTCGAACTCTTGAGAGAAATGAAAATTTGTTCGAGACAGCAAGTTTTGGAGATAAGCAGATTTAAATAAACACTTACAGCTCTCAAGAGATATATAGAGCAGTTTTTTGAGAATCGCTTCAATAAGATCGACAACTTTTTGAGAACTGCTTATAGCGAAAGAGTAAGCGTCGAGAAAAATCGCCAAAAATTGTTTTTAATGAGTTTACTCTTTTTGACGTAAATATCAACTTTAATCACTGTAATCCATGCAGTACACAATTTTTGGTAGCTCGTCAAAGATGTTCCGCTTTTTTTGGCGCACCCGGTATAATATATCGTCCAACACACGGATCCTTTAAAATAGCTGTAGCTCTCAACATTAGCAGAAGAAACAATAGATGAATAATTTACCATAAAGATCAATGGAGGATTGCCAATCAAAGCAATTGCAGCTGATAGTTTTCTTTTATTCCCACCGCTGTATGTCCTGCTTGGTTCGTATGCATATCCTCCAAGAGCCAGCTTGTTTATTGCCCAATCAACAACCTGTAGCGTATATTAATATGATAATAATAATGAAAATAAGGGGCAGTAGGCAAAAATGCCTATAAAAACCTTGTTCTACAACTAACAACTAGGGAGCTTACGATTTGACTACGAACGCGACTACGACGGTGACTTGGTACCAAAAACAGGCATCTGCGCATGTA